>APFE031751642.1:0-27387 GCA_000404065.3 Pinus taeda
TCCTAAAGGGTTAGCGTGGAAGTCGAATGGACAAAGCAGTCCAAGAGACCTTGGGATGTGAATCCCAACGGTCACCAAATGTACTATAAATGTATATCAAATTGTTAATAAAATTGTACTGAATGATTTATCTTTCCTATTGTTTTCCTATCTATTGTCCCTGACCATGTCTGTTTAACAATGTATAACCAATAATAATGAAACATAATGATTGAACCTTAAAAGGTGCCAAAATAAATGGAAAACACAACCACTTTGATTCGAACAAATGAGATGAATCGGTGAATGGAAAAATTTGGTGGTGCAATTTGTTTCGAAATTTCTGCCATGTAAATTGGATGCCACAACTGTAAAAATGCATACATTGTTTGAAAGCCATGCAAGAGTTTTTATTTTAATTGGACTCTTCTTATTTTCCCTAATAAACATAACGGTCCATGCAATTCGATCTGTTGAATTCTACAATTTGCACAATTGATTTTTAAATGTTCTTGCAGGTTTGTTTCGAGGCCAAAGCTCAAACTGCAATGTGCATTTCGTCGCCAAGGGAAAAAAAACAAATCTAACCACTGAATTCACCCAACAAATCATCATTTTATAAATTAATGTTTCTATTGTTGCATCCCAGGCAAAAATATTAACCAACGCTCGGATCTAGATATGTATTACATATATTTTTATTTGTAGGTTTCATATAAGGCCGAAGCCCATGATTACAATTTGCGTTCATGTTTTTACCTACCTAAACCTCATCAACCCTTCATGAGTTTTGTATGCACGAGTTGTTTCTTTATTATGGTTTTTGTTAATTGTTAATTGTTTTGTTTTTTTTTATTAATTTTTTTAAATGTTTTTTTTTAATATAATTTTTTTTATTTGTGTTTTGTTTTTGGTTTTTGTTTTGTTTGGTTTATTTGAAAAAAAATTAGATGTTTTTTGTTTTTTGTTTTTAAGAAAATCTAACATGAGTTTTTATTGAAAATATTTTTGTGAGGTTAATGAAAAAAATGCAAGAAAATAAATAAAAATTTAAAGATTTTAAAGTCTAAAAACTTAAAAAAAATGCAATCAAGAACTTAAAACCAATGTAATCAAGTTTGATTTTATTTTTTCCTAATTTGTCTACTTGATTTTTATTTTTTGTTTTTCGTTTTTAAGTATATGAATGTTTCCAATGGAGCCATGTATGTAACAAAATGATAGATATATCCATATGCATGTTTGAAATATATTCTTTGATACGTACTCGTGTATGAGAGACCAACTGTCTTGATTGAGATGATGTCAGAAGACACTAAAGAATGGAATACTGGGATCCAATGATTGTCTTGAAACGAGATTCAATATAACTTGTCTTCCTTGCATTCCTTCTATCATGTCATGCAAGTCCTCACATATGTGATATCCATTCATATAATCTGGTGATAGGCATGCATGAAACTTTTCAATCTTAGATTCCAACAACTGTTCTTTATCGACGGGCATCCATGATTCTTGGACCTTATCTGGATCTTCTTCTTCTAGTTGTTGTTCTTCAATGGTAGTTGGTAAATCATTTTGCAATACCTCAACATTGTAAGTGGATTGAGGTGTTTTATTGATGGGGATTTGAAATGGTTGTGCAGGGAGTGGCGTGGGAATGGATCTTTGGGATGTTTGTGTATGTGGTAATGGGAAAGGTTGAATTGAGATTAATTGAGGTTGAAACTGATGTTGTGGTGGAGGTGAATGGTATGGATAACATTGATATTGGTATTGAGGATAGTGAGTGAAATATTGAGTATATGATGGATTTCCTCTATAAGGCTCTTCCTAGCATTGTTTTCAAGATTGGTTTTGAGATTGGGATTGAGATGGCCAAGGTTATCAAAGCAAAGGTGTTTGCCAGTTATGTTGTGCATAACCCTGAAATTGTGCCCAAGGATATTGCATCATATTGGGTTGATGAGGTTGCCATGGTCCTCTTGGAGCTTGATTCACTCCATATCCTTTTGGTAAAATGTCTTTAACCCTTGTAATGATGGGCAATCTTTAGTAGCATGTGATCCTGCACAAATTTTACAAATTTTAATGTTCTCAAGTGGATATTCATGCAAAGCAACACTTTCAAGTTTTTTCTTGTTTTGCATTCTTAGCATCTCAATTTGTTCATTTAAATTACCAAGAATGTTTAGCAAATTGTTAAGTCAGTTTGACTTACCAATCCCGTTGTCAACTTACTTTCCCTTGCTGTAATGATATTTTGAGGAGATCTTCCATACTTTAATTTTCCTTTTGATATGTTCTTGCATAGTTCACAAATCCCTTGAAATGATAATTGATAAACATCTCCTTTTCCAACTAGGTTAAGAAGATCAATCCATTCATCCTTTATAACATTTAATAGGAGAGTTTTTAATATGTCTCATCCTAGATTATGCATTTTAGATCTTTTTATATTATAAGTAAATATCTCCACCAGGTCTTCTAGATTTTCATCCTCTTTTTGGTTCATCTTAAAGACTTCATTTCTAAGGTCATGGTGTTTGTAATGATTTTTATATTTTTCCAAAAATACTCTTTTCATATCATCCCATGTCCTTATAGAATTTGTTCCTAAAGTCATGAACCATCTAAGAGCTTTATCCTTCAATGTTGTTGGAAACAAATTTAATTTTTGAATAAGTAGCCATAAGATCTACAAATGATTTTAAATTCAAAAAGAAAAAGTTTCCTGGTCTTCTAATCTCATATCTTTGAAGTTAGGAAGTATGGATCGTGGGATGTTCTTTATTTGAACATTGACATCAGTTTCTTGAATGGGAAATCCAAAAGGATCTCCATCCATTTCTTCGTCCTCCTTTTTCATCTCTTCTACCTGCAAAAATAAGAATTCATTATGTGGATGTGTGGCTCTTACTATGCCACATGATATAGTGGGGGTGGTAGGTGATTGAAGGTTTTTTTTATAAAAATGATATGCAGCTAAACGATTTATGCATCTACATTCTTTAATCATGCATCTATAAAAAAACTAAAAATGAACTCTAGACTGAAAGCTAGTTCCTATGCACACTTCCCCGACAACGACAGCAAAATGTTGAGGCAAATTAATTACCTATAATTTAATTGTCAACCTGGGGGTTTCGTAAAACTTGTGAAGCATGCGTGCACTATATATGCTAGAAATCAACTTCCAAATTAGATCAATCTAACTACGAAACCACATAACAACAAACCAAATTCACCTATTCTAATTCAACAATCAATTCAAAAGGAATTATAGTATAGTGCGCGAAATTGAAATCTTAATCTTTCACACTTGCAAGAATTGAAATCTTAATCTACCACACTTGCAGGAATTGAAATGTTGATCTACCACACTTGCAGGAATTGAAATTGCATGAAATGAAATCTACTCTAAGGGATCACATGTGCATTATCAAATCAGCATCCTATGAAATGAATAATCAAAACCACATGAGATAAAATGAAAGTAAAAACAATCATTCCTAACCTCTAGATATTAAAGCAAATAAAAAACAATCACTCTTAACCTCTCACACAAGAAAAGACATGAAAGAAATAAATCTTAATCTATGAAAGTAATAAATCTTAATCTATGAAAAACAATAAATCTTAATCTATGAAAAACAATAAATCTCACACATTATAGGTGGCCAATCCAAAAGCATGGGGGATGGAAAGTTGAGAGGCTCCAAATACAAGCATAACCAAATCAAAGTGAACATCACTCGTGAGTATGGTGCCAAATCCAAATTCTATATTCAAAACATGAGCATTTGCCCAAATTTTCACATGCCTTTGAAAGGAGAAGGCTGTCCTATTTATACAAAACATAAGAAGCTATCTCCTTAATGGAGGTCCATTATTCTCTCCTTAGATCCCTAGAAAATCTCATAGAATTACAACTTAAATAGGTAATGATGAGACACACATCCTCTTTGACCTTTATCCAAATCTTCTTTCATATCTTGAATATAATTTGAATATGAGTATTGGAGGCCACATAAGGGTACCTTGGAAGCTTCCAAATGACCTACACATGTCATGAGACTAAAGCCACTTTTAAATATTTGCAAGTATATGTCATTTTTCTAAGTTTTAAACATTTAATTCACTTATAATACTAGAAATCAATAACTTTTGGAAAACACAAAGGTAACCCATATAACTATGAAAATGGAGGCTAATTAAAGGTTATATGGGCATGGAGTTGTGACATGTGAGTGAAATGGTGGTGATAAAGGTGAAAGTGGATGATATTTTGAATACATTTTGGAGACTCTACAACAATCTCTCCAGATAAGGAGGCTCCCTAGGCTCTTCTTGTGTTTCTTTTAATTCATTATTTTTCTCATTTTCTATTTGTTTATAAATTTTATTTTCAGGTTCTACATGAGGCTCCATCTCTTGAATAATTACAGCCGATTTATTTTTGTTAACTTTTTTTCCTGATCTTAACTGAATTTCATTAAAGGGGAAAGCAGTAATAACATATGTGGGAAAATGTTGCAGCTCAATATTTTGTATAGGTTGAGGAGGTCTTGTTTGTGCAGACAACTGAGTTGGGCAAGGAGGGTTGAGTGATTGCTGCACTTGTCGTGAAGATGAATTAGATCTTTGAGGTAAAGGTAAGAGCTGTTGTACTGGAGGTGGTAATGACATTAAAGGTTGTTGATAATAGGATGAATTATATCCTTGCTAAAATTGAGGTATATTAGGTGCATAAGACATCCAAGGTGGACATTGGTACTGGGGGTATGCTTGGATTTGAGTTTGAAATGTATTCCCATAAGGACTTCCTCTCCACCCCTAGTTCCAAGGTGAATTTTGAGGTGGTTCAGTAGGCCATGAAGGATAGGGAGGTTGAGAATTCCATAACTGATTTTGGGAAAAACCTCGCATATTAGGATCTTGATAAACATTATGGTTTGGCCCTCTCCATGATGGTTTTATGATTGTTTGAGGAAATTCACTAGTCTCAGCCCCCCCTTCGTAAATAAGTTGTAGTCCAGGAAGGGAGGGAATTGATAGGTGGCATGCTTCTGTGTACAAATCCCACACACCTCTATCACATTGATGGGAGATTCTCTTTCAACATGCTTACGCTTGCATTTAGGACAAAAAATTTCCAAGACAATTTTTTCTTTTTCTTGTTTCTTTTTAATTTTTAGAGTATCTAGCTGGTCACTAATGGTGTTTAAGATATTTGTTTTAAAGTTTTCCATAAGGTTCCCCAACTCAACTCTAGTGACACCACCTTGTACTGATTTCAGGTTTCTATGCACATAACCCCTTGAGTTGTCCCGAATCCTTTTGCCTACCTTATCTTGACTTCTAGAATAGATTCTACACAACTCAACTATTTCAGCAAAGGGTTTTTTTATAGATCTCGCTAGAACTTAGGAGATTTAGCGTTTCAATGCACTCCTCCCTTAACCCCTTCAAAAATACAGTCTTAAAGGTTCTCTCAACCAAGTTACCCACTCGTGATTTGTGATGGTTATAAAGGAACCTCTTTAGGTATTCCTCCAAACTTTCATCCTCCATCTGTTGCATCCTACAAATATCGTTAACATCTCTACTTTTACAATAGCTTTGATATTTATTAAGGAATACATACTTCATGTCATCCCATGAGTAAATGGTGTGCTCTCCCAAGCTCATGAACCATCTTAGGGTTGAGTCTTTTAAGGTGGCAGGGAACGGTTTAAGCTTGTGTGCATCATCATAATGATTATAGCTTCTACAAAGAATATTAATTTCAAACAAAAATGAATTAGGATCTTAAGAGCACATACCATGGAAAAGTGGAAGGGATTCCAGGGGTATATTCTTTATATCGATATTTTTGGTGATGTCTAGAATAGGAAATATGAAGGTAGTTTATGCATCATATTCATATTCCTTGGGTCCCCCTCTTGGTTCAACTCTTCGGTCATTATTTCCTCTAATATGGATTATGTCATTACCTCAAATGCGGTTTTCCCCATTCTTTATATTTCCCTCTCCATTGTTGGCCATCTTTACTATAGGTTTAGAAGTAAGGTCTAGTATAGTGGTTCGGCTGGAAGAGGATTCAATTAAATTGAGCCCAATATAACCAGGTCCCAAATCCCTTCGAGGTCCTCTTGTTGCAGATTCCACTTGTGAGATTACCACCAATTTTGTATGTACAACAATTACCAAGATAAGTTGTCTTTTTGTGGTATACTTTGAGGTTTTTCTTCCTCCTTCTGATGTGGCATTCCTTTTTTTGATGCCACCCTGCTGGTGGAGCTTTCTCCCTCCTCTCTGATACTTGCGTAACGGTCAACTGGATTAGTTAGGGGTGTTTTTGTGGGACCAAATAATTTTGACAATGATTTTGTGCTTGAAATAAATCAACCCTTACTATTCCTAGGCCTACCTTTACTTTTGTGCATAAGAAAAAGAAAACACTACAGAAATTAACTAAAGACAACCAGACTTTGGAGCAACCCCACCATAGTGGATCCATGGCTCTTCAGTCACATCTTACCGTACACTCTTTGCCATCTAATTGTCTTGCAAAATCCTCACCACACATAAACTTTAAAAAAATGTTAACTGGACCATTTGCAACTCCCTGGAAACGATGCCAAAAATGTTAGGTATTTTATATGTCGTTGGGTTCCCTAAATTAAATTGTCATCTAGAGTTTACAAACTTTGAGTTGTATTGTGTTCCGATTCACTCCCTAAACAATTATAGTACAAAACTAAGTACAAAATGCTCAATTCCTATATCTAATGATCTCATCCAGAAAAGCTGAAGTGAAGAATCCTATTTTACCATAATCTAATCTATCTCATTCAAGATTCAAATAACTATTCTATTTTAACTATGACATATTTAACTCAAGAACTCATTCATAAATGAAACATATAGCTATCATTAGTGATGTTTTCAGACCAAACTAATTGTAACTAATTCAAAATCATTGTACAAGCTAATCCCCGAGGTTCTATCAATAAAAGAAAATTCAATGATAACTCAAACCCATCCCTAAATGCTACCTAAGTCAACACACTCAACTTCAAAAGACAAAGCTTGCTTTTCTAACTCAAAGCTAATCCAAATGAATTTAGACAACTTTAATATAGGTAAAGAAATTTCTACGAAAGGGAGAAAATAACGAGTTATCTATTCAAGGAATGGTTACACTATACTTCAAATAAATCTCACATAGGAAATCGAAATGACTATGCTGTAAATGCCACACAATTCCTAAGATATTAACACACAACCTACATTAACAAATAACACTTTGTATGTATTAATTTTGGACATTCCATGCAGAGCACAATGCTACAGGAGCCTCGTGTCACTGGTATACATATATGATCATAAACATTGAAGGCACATTTCAGTTTAAAACAAGAGATTAAATTTGAAACACAACAATTGCTTCTCTTAAGAATTAGTTTTAAATTGAAAAGTTCCCTTTTCTAACCATTCACGACTATAAAAATGTAATCACAAAATTGATCATGTACAAGAGATATTTATAACAATGTTCCTTAGCGTACAAAGACTCAGCGATAATATACTTGTTGTTATTTTCTAGATTTATGAAAATAGAGTAATAGCTTAAGTACGAAATGAAGTACTGAAATTATGAGAACTATTTAACAAAATGATTTGGCAATGAAATTTGAATCTAGTTACTGAAGAAAAACACACTTCCTACATACTACAATAGTTACAGGACTCAATTCCAGGTCGTGGTGGGCCCTTGCCACTACCCATAGCAAGTCTTAAGCTAAAACAATACCTTATGAATCCAAATACATAACAATTACATGAAAATAGAAGCCGAGACAATAATTATATTAAAGTTTCAAGAAATCACCAGTTTAAGAGTTCGATATTAACATAACATAATCAAGAAGTTGCGCCACAATCACCCATTCGGTCTGAGCATATATATCCTTATACAAAGTTATGCATGTGTGTAACTTTTACATACAAAATATCAGGATTTTTAAAGAGTTTAGCCAATGAAAAATGGTTACAACTAATTGACTAAGAAAAGTAAAAATATAAAATCAGAACTAAGTTAATCCACTTGAAATATCCCGGATAGCTTCACAAAGATTGCAACCGAACTTATCCTGATCACAGCACTATTGATAAAATCGATTCCATGTTTGAGAATAAAGAGGTCTATTTTGGGATTCCAAAGGTTGACTGTGAGCTCACTGCTGAGTAGAGTACTGAATGAGGTACAAGACTAAGTACAATATAGTGGGTCCAAAAATGACTGCATGCTGTGTTGTTTAGCGATGTGCTGAGTGTTTTCTGATCTGTCCACACACTTCAAATGTTTATGAGTCCTTCTAAAGATAAGTCAAAGTAATTCAAGAGTTATATGTTCATTTATCATCTACTTAAACCAAGTAAAGACATACAAAAAATAGCACTAAGTAACAAATCTTACCTCCATTGTAAAGTAGTGCGGTTTAACTATTGTGGAGTGGTTTTAGGGTACAAAAAGGGTAAAGTTGGGTAAATTACAATAAAAATAGTGGAATATGATGTGAAAAATGTGTGCAAAAGTAGAGCCCAACATAACTTTCCACTAGAGAACCTTCCCATGTTATAATAAGACTACTCTCCCGATTTAGAGGTGTGATTCTCTATGAAACAAGGAACCCTTGTGATAAAGGTTGAACTAATACTCTCTGTGCTCTGCATGGACCTCTGTGTTGACTTGTAGCCACTGTGGTGCAACAACTAGGAGTTGTTGAGAACACTTGATAAATGGGCTTGTTAATAACTGAATTGCAACCATAGTGGTGTAATAGCAAGGGGCTATTGAGAATGCCTGATAAGCGGGATTTGTTAAAGATATGCATGTAAATGGTTGAAAAACCATTCAAAGGACAAGGCAAGAGGTTTTATTTAAAATTTTAAATTTATCTCAAGAGAGATTTTATGCCATGTTACAAGAAAGCATGAGAATTTCCCAGACAAGGTGAATGAAGCATACTGAAGAGAGGAATACAACAACTTGGAGATATCATAGTGTGCAGCAAAATCACCAAGAAAGCTATAAAGTGCCAAAAAAAGATGACCAAGTTAATGTGTGTGTGTGTGTCCATTGGGTTGTTGGGCAAGTGATTGAGTATGCGAGTTGTAAATATTGTACAAAGATGTGTGTATAAAGCTCCATATCAACTATGTTTGTTTCGTAAATGGTTATTGAACACCAAGGACAACGTTCCCCTAAAGGGGGAGGGGATTGTAACGTCCCCTGGTTAACATTTCTCTTATGTAAGTAATTGTAATTATTTTTAATGATTGAGAAAGGGACACATATTCCATTGCTTGTGGAAGTTAGTTGGTTTAAAATCAGTCATAGGATGACTGAATGGCTTAAATGGAACTGATTGTGTATTAAATTTAGATGAAAATGAAGCACATGACCATGTCTCTTTGGGAAAATCTACAAGCCAAGAAAGGACATTTTTTACTGAAAAGTTACAACATTAGAAGAGGGAAGTATGGCCAAGGCACGCAAGATCATATGGGTTGTGTTGTCCATGAAGTTGGTCCATGTAGACCACTCGAAAGGGACAAAACCATCATGATCAAGAAGGAGGGTATACTCCTTCACTCTGTTATGACGAGGAGGGAACAACGTAGGAGAGAGAGTTATGAAGAGTGTTGGGTAAACAAAGATAAAAAAAACAAAATATACCAGCTAAAGAACCCTCCTGAAAAGGCTTGTTGGGAAGAAGACACAGAGAGACCAACTAAAGAACCGTTGTGAAGAGACTTGCTAGCAAAAAGAATTCAAAGACCAAATAAAGAACCCTTGTGAGAGGCTTGCTTAGAAGAACATGCGGAGTGACCAGTTGAAGAACCTCGTTAAGAGGCTTACTAGGAAGAAAATTACAGAGACCAGTTGAAGAACCCTAGGGAAGAGGCTTGTTGGGAATAAATTATAGAGAGTAATGATTGAATGAAGTTTAAATGAATCCATCGGAAGCTTGGGGCCTTGGGGCTAAAACTCTGGTGCGTGTCTCACTGATAAATCACCTGGAAAAGTGATTCCTTCTATCCAACAGTAGCTTATCCACTGAAGAAACTTCCTGTAGTATGGATTCTCATCTCTTGATGGTGAATTGAAAATTCTATGTTGTATGGATCCCGAAAGTTATATTAATCCTAGTTGTAATTCTGGAAGATTGAGAGGAAATTTATGTAGTTGGTAGATGATAGTACTACGTCCTTGTAATATCCTGTTCAAATGAAAGTATGGTTTTATTTCCTTTCTAAAAGTCACTCCACCTCAAGCATTGGAATTTGGCTCGGGGTTGATAACTGCAAGAAATGCTTGGTTGCAACTTGTCTATGGTTGGTGGAGAGTTGGAATCCCACTCTCAATTGGAACACTTATTCATTGTATAAGATAAGTCTCTCTTATGCTCTTTGGTCACCAGAAAAAAATATGTTTGCATTTCTTATTTGAACTGGTGCTAATGATGTATGAAGCATGGTTTGTAATCCATTGTTCACATGGTTGATTAATTTGTGCTGAGACTGTTTTTAAAGTGATAGAACAATGTGTGGTTTGAGCGTGTAAATCTAATTTGGAATGAGATTCTTATTTAACTATGGAATGTTGACTTCTTGTAGAAGTTATGGGCATTGTGTGGTACCCTGTTTGATCCCATGATCTTGTTTTTATGGTTGCCATTAAAAGGCTTACAGATCTCTGAATGGCTATGAGTTGTTAATGGCTTAAGGATCTCATTGAATTTGAATGGACAAGTCCTTGTCTTGTTTTAAAGGTTGCCAAGAGAATTTTCCATTAAGTATTGGTTATATATATATATATATATATAAAACACAATTTACTTCACAAGCGCTACCAACACTTATATATATATATACAAAACACAATTTACTTCACAAGCGCTACCAGCACTTACATGGGTGTGAAGTAAATTGTGTTTTGGTGTGGTAGAGTGTTGTGCCAATAATATACTATCCTAATTCCAATGTTCTAATATATGGAAGAAAGGTGACTCTCTCAACCAAACTATGGCAATAATTCAAAGTGGGAGAATTCCTTTATAAACCACAAGATTCAAGTTTGAGCATATCGCTCATGGCCTAGGTCCTGGGCATAACCACTGCGACTGAGTCAACTTACACTCCTTTTCAATGGCTTGGTGTAGCTTGGACGACATACATCTTCCATGTCTTTCTTAGAACTACTATGGCCAACCATGGTCGAATCCCCTTCGCAAATGGCGCAAGAGGAAAAGCCTTATCCTTAGCCCTTTAAACCTCATCCATTGTCAGGGTGAGATTTATCAAGCCGAGTATGGTCTGGCTCCAAGGTCAGATCGTTAAGCCATATGACCGAGATGCATGTTTCAGTGTGAATTATGCATAATGGTGGGAAGATAATTAACAAGGGAGAGATCAACGACTGATACTGGCCAGGAGAAACCGATGGGTGGGCAAGGGCTTGGATGACGTATTCCTATAGGGGTCGCATCCCAAAAGCCCACTGAAAGTCAAGCGAGAGGAACATCTGGGATGATATAGGGTTGGACTAGTGCGGTAGGATTGGGACCACCAGAGTTGTAGGTAAAGATGAGGAGAGATGGACTGTGATGCAAGAAAGTGTTCCCTTTGCGGACAAAGGCAACCCCTCTAGCCCTAGAGTGGGTCTAGTCACAAACAAGGATAGATCAACAATGGCTTTCCTTAAATAGTTAAAGTTGGAGGCCTACCTCAACCGGTGGTCGATGGAGTTCCGTTGCGCTGCTCCACCTTCCGCTTCCTTCTCCTCAACGAGCGATCAACCTGAAACAAAGCCAAGGAAATACAACAAAGCACGTAACTGGATACAACAATGAACTATTTACTCACAAAGTCAAGAATTCATGAGCTATCAAGTACATTACATAAAATACATAGGAAAACATCATTGATTGCATTAATAATGAAATAAGAGTCAGCTTACAACCAAAGTCTTGACATTACAAGCCTTCTCAGAAGGGTCCAGCCAGCATGTTCTTCAAGCATTCACTCTTTAGAGATGGATATCCCAACATACAAGAGCTCTCTCACTCATAAGCTTTACACAAGTTAAAGGCACTTCACAACCTTCCACAAGCTATCAACAATCCCACACTTGTCACACTCACACCAGCTATCTAGCAAAATCACAAAACACTCACAACACTGCTCAACTAGCCAACTATCAGGAACTGGTAATGCATATCAATGGTGAGAGTTTAAATAGGAGAAAGAGTCTCCATGAAAGGTGGAAGAGTGAGCTTATCATCAAGGAAGGTAGCACAATTTACGGAACTACCACACCAGGGAAGGAAGGGCGACATAAACTAGGCCAACAACCAGGTCTGGAGTCATCTGGAAGGCCGACTGTTGGAACAAATTCGCCCAATCTAGATCATCGTGGGTACAAAACTGAGTTTCAACGCTGACATCGCAAGTGATTAGTACAGCTAGTCAGATCATCGTAGAAGGAAACACATAGCCCCGCGCTGATGCTTGAAATTGGGCCATCGTGGGAATCAGATGTACTTCTGCGCTGGCAGTGTGAATGGAATGTTCATGGGTGCCTTTCAGCGTGTTTATTAAGCCTATATCCTCAATGAGGCAGATAACTTAGGAAAAGTGGGTCAATTGGTAGCATAGGAGAGCATTTGTCTGTCATAAGCATGTTTGACTTGGACACATGACACAATGAGAAGACCGAGAGTGAAAGTAGTGATAAATTACTGTGTAACAGATGCCCCCTAAAGTATGAAGCCCGAGAGAGTGGGAGGGGTGAAATGTTTTACAAAACTGACTGAGCTGGAACACCATTCGACAGAACCTATAGGCGCGATTACAACTGATATCTGTGATAGTGAAATACATGTAGTTTAGGCATGGACACAGCCATCCGAAAGACATATGAACTAGGTTTGTGGTATGGATGCAGCCATCCAGCTAATGAGACCATGATGATGACAAAGGTATGGTCGCAACCATCCATCAAGACTCAGGCATGGTCATAGCCATCCATCACTGAGTCATGTAATCACGAACCAATCCACGCAGCCCGAACGTGTGTGATCTGAGTTCGGGGTCTTGAACCCAACCAACCATAGTACAAATTCTAACATGCGAATAGAGGTGATGAAGTCGAGTATGATAGAAAGTCGCTTGATTACCGGTCAATGATGGAAATCGTTAACCAGCGTGAGAGAAACCACCTATAATGCCAATGGTTCTCAAGGTACTAGCTAGCACAATCCACAGAGTGTGAAAAAGGAGCTGAAGTCGAACACTCATGGAATCACCCAATCGATGACCAATGATAAAAGTCGATCGTCAGGTGCGAGGAACTTGCCATTGAGGCATGCAAGCTCTAAGGTACCAAAGGGATCTCTGGATCAATCTCCTGGATGATGAGCTGATGTTGATAGGAGACGACCTGTCGCAGGAGGGTCATAATGTTTCCCTCATCAACGACATGAGACAAGGAACAAGTGGTAGATGGTGAAACAGAGTATCAGAGAAGGAGACAAAGGTGTAAAATGCAGAAGGATTATACTCTTGAACATGTCGGCGACACGACTCTGGAGGGTGGCAGCATTCAGGTACCAAAGGATCAGAGGCTTGATGGAGACAACATAGATCAAATGGAATGAGGCTAAATGACAACCCAAACCCGCGGAAGGCCAAATGACGACGTATGGATGTCCCAACCCGACAAGAAGTAGAAGTGTCGATGTTCAAGAGTGACTCGCTGCCAGAGACAATCGATGATGTTTTCCAAATTTTCCCCCACCGTTGCTGGCGAGTACCCCAATTATTTTTGAAAACAAGCTTGAAGGGGATAGCATGTGCTTGTGATATAAGTTCGACCTTCGGTCGAATCCAACCTAGTAATAGTTTAACGAACCCTAGGGAGGAGAAGCTCGAGTCTCGTCATGGTGATGAGTCCGATGTCGTCAGGTTTTAACGAGTGTGACATAGCTAAACCTCGGAGTCTTTTTCATGTTTAGAGAGTTTGAAAAAGACACGAAAAAGAAAACTCTAGGGGGGTCCTTTTTCGTAGATTTGTGTCTCTCGAGCCCGAAAAAGTATAAAATGATACTCGAAATAACCACACGACCATTAAGATCGAGGAGTACTTTTCATGATTAGTGACTTCGACCTGAAAAAGTAGAGAAGCGACCGAAATCACGTTGTTTCGTAACCAATAACAAGCTTGAAATGACAAAGGCCCGACAATCTTTTCGTTTTTAGATGGTCGAAAAAGAGCTTAAAGGTGACCGCCTCTTATTTACTTTTAACGAGTCAAGAGGAACAACTCGGTGATCTTTTCGTTTTTTGAGTCGGAAAAGAGCTTAAAGACGACTTCATGGATCAAGTGTACACGAGGCTCCACTACCTGTAGCTCTGCATGAAACACGACGCATGTAAACCCATTCGATATAAAATGAAAAATATACCAATTTTAACTTAAACATGTGATAAAAATGAGAAAAACCCACATTTATAAAATATAATTTTTTTAATTTCCAAAAATTACTATAAAAAGGAGTTAATCCATCCATTTTTACCATTGTTACTGTTCATTCCACTGTGGAGCATTTTGGAGCACCAAAGTTGGCGAGCTAATTTCAACCCCGTTCATCCCTCGTTCACCCCGAAACTCCGTCCAGGTAGGTAAAATTCGTCCTATGCTTCAATTCAACACCTTTTTATGCATTTTGACTGTTAAATGTGTTAGTTTAGGCGGATTTTTTGAACCGGGTTTCGCTGCTCGGTCATCGCGGTTATACCCCTTGGGTCCGCGATGGCCGAAAAAATTCACGCATAACGCATTCCGATCATCGCGGAAAAGTGATGTACTTCTGCGATGATCGCGAAAAAATAGGACTCGCAACTTCGCATCATCGCGTCTGTTTTAAAAACAGACGCGATGACAGCGCGAAATCATATTTTTATGCAAATTACGTGTTGAATTTTGCAAAAGAAGTGCTAATTCGTTTTTTTCGTCATGCAGGCTATAATGGCATTTGTCTGGCAAGAACGAACGCATGATGACAATGATATTCAAGCTTTTGCCGATGCGGGGTGCCGAAACGCATTACGAGCATGTGGATTGCTCAAATTCTTCCTCACTCCGCACCTTCGATCACAACCTAATTTACTGGAGCTACTGATCCGGGCTTGGAATCCCACAGATGGGAAATTCATCATTCGAGGCCAGGATATCGAGTTTGACGCTACAAACATATATTTTTTGACTGGGCTGTCCTGTCGTGGTGAGAGGCCCATTCTAGAGGGGCAGTGACCCGGGGGTGATTCTCTGGAGACGTTGATGGCTCAAGTGTGCTCGAGGGCACACAAAACAAAAAGAGGGAAGGTGGCAATCCCAACAGTGGAGGACGTAGTCCTTTGTGCTATGTTATTCATGGTGACACGGGCAGTGGGCTCCCAAGCCCAACACGAGGCTTCGAAGACCCATCTTCGGCTAGCTCTCGAATGTCTCAATCCAACCATGTTTAATTGGGCAGACACAGTGATGGCGAATATAAAGAGGCAACTAACTCGCTGCTGACGGGGAGAGA
Organism: Pinus taeda; assembly: GCA_000404065.3. Taxonomy (NCBI): domain Eukaryota; kingdom Viridiplantae; phylum Streptophyta; class Pinopsida; order Pinales; family Pinaceae; genus Pinus; species Pinus taeda. The sequence continues at coordinate 15,642 of APFE031751642.1, forward strand.
CGAAGCAGTTTGGTTATGGGTCCATCTTAGTCCTGCTCATACTGGAGCAGGTGCTGACATTGCAGTTGTAGGACATGGATTTGGATTTTCCCAAACGACATGAGACCAGGGCTACACGGTGGGCACACGTCATGCCACGAGGAGGTGGTGGACGACTAATGTCGTGGGGGACACTGTTTCGAGAGTGGCTGAAGTGCCAAGTGATCTTCGTCAAGGATTGGCCATACACTGGCATGGACTTCCGCGGAGATACTCACATGCAGCTGCCCGCTAGAGAGCAGTGGGACAATGGTGGTAAGTCACTTGGTCACATTATTTTTGCATTTTATTTTTTATGATGTTTTTAGATTTTTTCATGTATATGCCCTAATAACGAATATTACGGAATTGCAGATGTGGGACCGGTGAGACCCGTTAGGTTGGCTCCGAAGGCATGGAGGGATTCACAGGGCATCAGAGCACTAGCCTTGGCTCCCCCGGAGGATGACGAGATGGAGACAGTGGCTGAAAACCTTGAGGGTCTGATGGCGGGGATCCCTGACTACATGGGGGTCGAGGAGGTCCCCGTAGTGTTGCATATCCACACACTAGGAGTGAAACCCAGGGTGAATCGCCTGTTGAGGCGGGTGGCCCGAGCAACGGTGTGCTATAGGGAGCATAACCCGCCGCAGTAGACGTCTAGGTTTATTTCTTGCTGATGATTTTTTGAGAGACATGTGTCTCGGATGTATGGAGAACACATACTCTTTGGACATATACACTTATTTTTTGAGCGCCCTCGGTGCGCCACACGATATATTTATATATTATATATATATATATATATATATATATATATTATACATATTCCTATGGTACTTTTTGTGCTCTACATGCTTCTTATATCCTGTTTTGATTACATGTTATATAAATGTTTGTCTAATACATGGTTTGCCAATGCATCAGTTAACGTGTTTAACCTTCGTGGAATGTGTTGATATGTGATGAAATCAAAATTCCTTTCTAACAATTTAACACGTAAATACAACCTTAAAATCTGATGGTCTCTGATGGAATATCGCCCATTGAGCTGGTGGACGACAAGCTAAGAATCCAGGTTCAAAACCAATGTACGAATACCGAGATTAATCGCCTCGGCTAGTAACTCAACAACACTATACTCAGCGACATTGTTTGTGGTACAACCTAGACAAACACCTTGAAGGTCTACCAGTTGACCATGAGGATCGTAGATCACCCATGCCACAGAAGACAGGTTGCGGGTACTGCGGCAGGCACCATTAGCGAAACCAACGTAAGGTGCACTAGACATCTGCACAAGAAGCAAAAGACACAATAAGCGGTAATCATGCCGACACACCAAGCCAAAACATGAAAACACACACACACAACACACCTGCTAAACACACGTATGTACAAATCAGAGTGCATGGAATTCATGTATAATATTTTTTCAAGTAAAGCCCATTTCGGGGCTTATCCAGTTGCGCTGTTGTGTGACCATCCCAGATAATGTAGGCATCGTCTCGGCCCATTTTGTAAAATAATCAACGACACTGATGATATACCCATGCCCCTTGGCCAAGCGAGGGGTACAAACCATATAATCAATGCCCCGTTTAGCAAAAGGGTCGATGGTAACAACAGGGTGCAATGGGGAACTAAAAGTAAAGCGCTCAAGACAAGGAAGCATTTCCCGGTGGGTAGGGAGAAACGAGGAACGATGGTGGTGATCGGACCAAGGGGGTTCCTCGAGAGACATGGTCTCGATAATCGCTTCATTAGAAGGAAATATTTCCTTTAAAGGGTCTGAAGAAGTGTGGGCTTCGAGCCAAGGGGAATGAGCATACGAGTCGAGAGCGCTGCTCGAAGGAGCAGATTTAGGAGGGGGAGCCGATGCAGAAACAATCTTGACGTAGTTGAGCTCAGCAAGACTCAACAACATCTCATCGCCCCAAGATTCTATCTGATCAGTGGGGGGAAGAACCCATAGATCAGAGCGAATGGAAATCATATTAATAGGAGCGACGTTTAGAGGTGGGAGTGAGAAGACACCCATAAGGGCAGGATATTTAAAGAGTCCAGCTCCCACACTTTCCCATGGAATAGAGGTATGCTCCACAAAAGGCACGTTGCCTTCGGAAGAGGAGGCGAAGAAAGACAGCTGGTCTACTGTGACGATCTTCCCCTGATGAGGGAAACGAATGACATGAAATAGAGATGAAGCCACGGCTTGCATGGCATATGTACAGCTTCGGCCGAAGAGGAGGTTGTAAGTTAGATTGGCATCAACAACTTCAACTTCCACTTAGACCATCTTCCCTTCCAAAGTAATAGGAAAACGTTGGAGTATACCGTAAGGGCGAGACTCTCTCCCATCAAAGGCTTCCAAGGTCGTAGGAGACTGGGTCAGAGTTGGAGAACCAAAGCCTTCCAATAGGCAACATACATTATACAAGTTGAAGCGCCTTCATCAATGACGGTACAATGAATCATTTTCAAGTTGATGATGACCTGGCTAAGGAAGGCAATTTGGTGAGGCAGTCTCGATATATGGCTGTCGAGATAAAAAGAAATCAAAGCTGAGTCGGCCGGGTCGATGCCATCGATAGCCGATAGCAAGGACTTCCTCTGGGAGGGGTAGCTCTGGAGAACTTCTAGGGTGGGCATAGCTGACAGAACCCGGGCTAAGTCCTCAATGATGCTATAGTGCTGAGCAGCACGAGCATTAGGGTTGTAAGAAGATTTCCTGAGTACACCTTTAGGAGGGGGTCAGACGGGCGTCTCAGTGCTAGGTCTCTCAATATGCAGCGGACTAGAACTGAACTGGTAGACAATACGTAAAACTACATATACACCTTGGTAGTCATATGAAAACCAAGGACTTTCTGTACGACAGTCAATCTTCCCGAATGTTGTGTTCGGTGTGTTACGGTTTGTAAGGCGGCAGACAAGGCTTCCTATGGATGAAGGATGATAAACCTAGTGGGGTCTCCCAACATATACTTGATGGTACATGGGAGCACAATTCCGTACTAGACCACTATTGAGTCACAGAAGGAGGAATCACCCAACCTTGAGTGGAAACAAAAGTGACTAGGTTTAACGACGCCAGAGCACGTCTCTAGCCTAGACCTCTAAATAGTGTGCGTTATGTTCCAATGCATTGTTAGATTCATTCAGTTCATTTTAGAGTTGATCTTGGATTATGTTTCAGTTTTCAAGCCTTATTGTGTGTATATAATAATCCTAGGATGCAACTAGAATGCACGAAAAATCCTTTTTTCTTCAATGAACACCTACCTATGGGAGGGTAGAGAGATCATTTCCAAACCAGAAAACCAAGACAACAAAGGCAGTCACTCAATGCATACAGACACCAATTCCTAAAGTGCATAGATACTACTAATGAGAGATCATATCGGTCGTTTTCCGATATGCAAACTTGAAATGCAAATTCACTTTCACTTTCATACTAAATGAATGCAATCTTTTTGATTTTGATGTCTTTAAATCTAGAAGAAACAAGTAAGCAACAAGCAAGTGTGGAAAAGCCCGGTTAATCCAAACAATTGTAATCTATGTTCGGTAGCGAAAAGTAATCGAATCGATGCCAAAGATTGGTTCAATAACTTTCACTAAACAATCAACCAAAAACAGGCTAAGGGGAAGGCTTAATCAAACCAACAAGAAGCCGCAAACGAACCTTGAGCAAACAAGCAACGAAGCCAATAGAACCAAGGAACTTGAAATAGTGATCTAGGTCACATAAGCAAAAAAAAAACAAGATTCATTCACCAAAGCTCACAAGAAAGTGCCTTAACCATGAACAATGAAAAACAAGTCACCAAGCAAGTGAGAAAAGCAAGGGACCAGTAGGACTGATGGACTCAGGAGGCAGAATTGAGAAAATCAATTCTATAACAATCAGCGCCGGTAATACACAAGCAACAAGCGATGATAAAGCACTAGCCGCAGCAACAAAGCGATGTCAACGCGGAAGTACATGACTTTCCCGCGATGGCCCGATTTTCAGAACCGTCGTGACTGTGAGGCGTAATTACGCGATGAACATGATATTATAAAAGGGTGAGCGCGATGACAGTGCGACTATTAAAATTAAATCCACGATGATGTTCAAAACAATGACAGGCGAACCAAAACTCCCAAATCAAAGACAGTCAATCCTTCAATCAGATAGGGATATTTCCCAGATCAACCCAGGAAACTCAGAGGACTGATAACTAATCCCCAAAACTTCAAAAGAGACCAAAACAAAAAAATCAAGGCAAGAGCAAACAAGAAAAACAAAGGTCAAAACCATCCCCAGTGGAGTCGCCAATTTGTGATGCAGGAAAGTGTTCCCTTTGCGGACAGAGGCAACCCCTCTAGCCCTAGAGTGGGTCTAGTCACAAACAAGGATAGATCAACAATGGCTTTCCTTAAACAGTTGAAGTTGGAGGCCTACCTCAACCGGTGGTCGATGGAGTTCCGTTGCGCTGCTCCAGCTTTCGCTTCCTTCTCCTCAACGAGTGATCAACCTGAAACAAAGCAAAGGAAATACAACAAAGCATGTAACCGGATACAACAATGAACTATTTACTCACAAAGTCAAGAAGTCATGAGCTATCAAGTACATTACATACAAGACATAGGAAAACATCATTGGTTGCATTAACAATGAAATAAGAGTCAGCTTACAACCAAAGTCTTGACGTTACAAGCCTTCTCAGAAGGGTCCAGCCAGCATGTTCTTCAAGCATTCACTCTTTAGAGATGGATCTCCCAACATACAAGAGCTCTCTCACTCATAAGATTTACATAAGATTAAAGGCACTTCACAACCTTCCACACGCTATCAACAATCCCACACTTGCCACACTCACACCAGCTATCTAGCAAAATCACAAAACACTCACAACACTGCTCAACTAGCCAACTATCAGGAACCAACAATGCATATCAATGGTGAGATTTTAAATAGGAGAAGGAGTCTCCTTGAAAGGTGGAAGAGTGAGCTTATCATCATGGAAGGTAGCACAATTGACGGAACTGCCACACCAGGGAAGGAAGGGTGACATAAACTAGGCCAACAACCAGGTCTGGAGTCATTTGGAAGGCTGACTGTTGGAACAAATTCACCCAATTTGGATCATCGCGGGCACAAAACTGAGTTTTAGCACTGACATCGCATGTGATCAGTACAGCTAGTCAGATCATCGCTGAAGGAAACACATAGCCCCGCGCTGATGCTTGAAATCGGGCCATCGTGGGAATCAGATGTACTTCTGCGCTGGCAGCGCGAATGGACTGTTCATGCACGCCTTTTAGTGTGTTTATTAAGCCTATATCTGCGATAAGGCAGATAGCTTAGGAAAAGTGGGTTAATTGGAAGCATAAGAGAGCATTTTTCTGTCATAAGCATGTTTGACTTGGACACATGACACAGTGAGAAGACTGGGAGTGAAAGCGGTGATAAATTACTGTGTAACATGGACCAATCACAAGAAAGGGCACACAAGAGAGTGAGGATGCATGTTACACCTAAGCCTGAAGGTTATTTTCCAAATACATGAAGCGGAGGAAGATGTCGGTAGACCAATTTTTTTTTGTTAGTAAGCATTCTGACATTTGATGCTTGCCTAGAGGTTATTCCTTGGATCAATGAAGTGGAGTGCACACTAATGAGGAGCGAGGTGATATAGTCGGGCTGTGGGGATATAAGCCTGATAGGTCATTGATTGGTGCAAGGTGGTCCCACCAGTCATGCAAGCTTAGAGGTAAGCCCTTGAAGGTTTTAAAGCGAGATAGATTTAATGCACACTGGGTGACATATAACACAGGGTGACGTATATAATTGCACGTGCACGTATAACACAAGGAATGGTTGAAAACCCAATTCATGAATGGGTCGACAACCATTAACAATTTTCCATGTGGCATTGTGAGGTTAGCGAGGGGGTATAGCCACGTGGTGGCAATGTGGATAAGATAATGATTTGGCGTTATCTAATTTGCCATAACTATAATGGTGCTATTCCACTGATGGATGAAGCGAAGGAAGAGCTAGGCTTTAGGGTCTGGAGACATAAATTTTTTCATTAGTAAGTGTTTTGACATTTGACAATTTCCTGGAGGTTATTCCTAGAATGCATGAAGTGGATTGCACATTAATGAGGAGTGCGGTGATGTAGTCAAGTTGCGAGGGGCTATATGTAAGCCCAACAGGTCATTGGTTGGTGTAAGGTGGTCCCACCAAACATGCAAGCTCGAAGGTGAGCTCCCAAAGGTTTTAAAGTAGGGTAGGTTCAAAGCACATGTGGTGACGTAGGGACGGAACATTGTATTACACACATGGTCCTGCCTCTCCTCCCATTAGTGCGGTGTGGACCCACTTCATGGATCAACCCGGTGGATTTCCCCTGGAACAATTACAAGTGAAAAAAGAGAGAGGAGCTAGGGTAATGAGAAAATTGGCAGCATTTGACGACAAATCAATCTGGGCGGTTATATCTATCTATCTATCTATCTATCTATATATATATATATATATATATATATATATAATATATAGATATATATATAACCCAATTCATGAATGATTCGGTAACAATTAACAATTTTCCATGTGGCATTGGGAGTTTAGCTAGGGGTATCGACACGTGGTGGCCATGTGGCTGAGAAAATGATGTGGCGATATCTAATTCGCCAGAATTATAATGGGCACATCTCTTGATCCATAGATCATATTAAGGTAAAGTTTTATATCACCAGAATATGTCTTAACAAGATGAATGCAATGGTGATGTCAAACTCAGGCCTTAAGTGAGTTGAAAAGATTATAAATTTTATACCCCATTTCCATAATGACACCTTGGATCTTGGGTCAACATAGTAACCACCTTTCTTAGTCGATGTTATGATGAGGATTAGGATGGGTTTGTTACAAAGTGGTATCAGAGCATCCAGTTTCAACACTCATATTAGATGGGATATATCATGGGAAAATAACAACATGGGTTCTTGCAAAGGAGTTTTATATTGATATTTTGAAAATAACCTAAACTAATGTTTAGGTATAAAAAGTCGACCGATAATTGATTTATTACTTGCATGGTAAGAATGCATGAATCCTTGGTTTAGGGGTGGATCTCAACTCTGAGCATGGTAGTGTCCTGCTCAATTATTAACTACAATGATGTTTGGCATGTTACTTTGATAAATACCTTGGAAATGCATATGCATGTTATATGGTGTCTTGAAGGTCTAGAAAACTAGTGGTTGTGACCTTGGAAGTTTGTTTTTTCTTTAATTTTGCAGAACTACTTGTAGGGCGATGAGTATGGTTACTGGTAGCATACCATCACCATTGGTTGGGAGATGTGATCTTATATGCTTGGAACAACTATGTTCATGAGATTTGAGGGATTTGGGGAATAATACCTGTGTGATGTGTATTATGTATAAGACTGCTTGGTTTAGTGAATGATAACCATATGTCTATATATTGATTGGGATGTAATAATCCCATGGTTTGTTGTGGCGAGGCCTGGAGCCTCATTGGAATAAGGCACAATGTTTTGTGGCTCTATTAAAGAGTGGCAGGTTTCAATGTATACTGATTTCGTGTTGATGGCAACACCATGATTGTTGATTATTTGTTGGTTGCATGCTTATGCTAGTGGATACTGGGTGTAGCACTATGACCGAATAATTAGGTGTTGATTCCAAATTGCATGCCTAATATTGATGCACTTATATATATATATATATATATATATATATATAAGTGCAAATAGGTTGAATTGAATGTCCTTGGCAAAGAAGCGTACCGTATTGAATGCTGATGGTTTTGGTATTAAAAAAAATAAATTGATTTCTAAACCTGTGTAGGCATGATTATAAATGAAACAATATGATCACATGTTTGAAACTTTTGGTTTTGGAAGTTATTTTGAGATACAATCATGGCTAATTATGTCATGGATTTTCAAGACATGTGACTATTGAATGATTGAGTGTATGTAGCAGCATATCAAGTCTTCGCGACAGTAAAAGAAGCTTGTAACGTCGCATGGCACAACATGCACAAATGATTGCAAATTGCTTGAGATTTTATTCATGAACCATTAGGAATACTGGACTCATGGGGATTTAGTCAAGTTTTTGGGACTGCCTTGTTTTATGCTTATTTGTTGTGGCCTTAAATCATTGGCTTCATGGATTGTTTGTCCTTGATTGCTGAATTGTGCATGGGCATCCTATTCTTGTGTGATTTTATGATTGTTGAGTTCCTTTCTTTTGCAGTTACCTTCTTTTCCTTTGAATTTTTCCTTTCATTCTTCATGATTTGGGGGCCTTGGGAGCATTGATTGGTCAAGGCAGGAAAAGCACAAGGATCAGGTAAGGGAGATGAAAAGGACCAACATAAATTATGACCTAAAAGAGGCCCTGTGAATAATTAAAAGAGAATGATCAAAATAATGGAGATCGAGAGGCTCCTGGTAACACTCTTCCAGGTGGAAGGGGCAGAGTCAATGCAACGGAAAGGAAGCAAGAAATTCCTCATGAAGAGGAAGAGACAAGGAAAATAAATTCGACAGAGAGGGAGAATTTAGAATGAAAACATACCAGTTGAAGAAGCCGAGAGGATTTGCTAGTGGAGGATAGAGAGTAGTGGCTTCTCTAGGGTTGATGAAGCCACTAAGAGTGGTTTGCCTTGGAATGAAGAACCCATTGGGAAGTTTAAGGAATGATGAAGCTACTAACCAGGAGATAGAGATACTCAAGTACTTGGGATGGTTGAGGGAACACCAGATATAATGGTGCTTACACTCTCCAAAGAAATACCTAAGAAGGGTGATCTCTATGCTCCCATGGTAGTTTATCCAACTAAGAAACCTTTTTGTGTTAAAACTCTCACCTTCCTATGGCTTCCTGAGGACTGAGCAAACCACCTAGTGTCCCTTGCTTCAGGAACCACTAGGAAGCTTGCTGTCTGAAGAACCTAATGATTCATTAGTAGCTTTCCACTAGAGAACCTTCCCATGTTATAATAAGACTACTCTCCCGATTTAGAGTTGACAACTGCCCACCACTAGCTCGCTCTCATGGTCACTATGCTCTGCATGAATCTCTACGCCGACTTGTAGCCACTGTGGCACAACAACTGTAGTTGTTGAGAACACTTGATAAATGGGCTTGCTAATAATTGAATTGCAACCATAGTGGTGTAACAACAAGGGACTATTGAGAATGCCTGATAAGTGGGATTTGTTAAAGATATGTGTGTAAATGGTTGAACAACCATTCAAAGGACAAGACAAGAGGTTTTATTTAAATTAAAAAAAAATTATGTAATGAATCTCATGAGAGATTGTATGCCATGTTACAAGAAAGCATAGGAATTTCCCAGACAAGGTGAATGAAGCAGAATGAAGAGAGGACTACGCCAACATGGAGATCATAGTGTGCAACAAAAGCACAAAGAAAGATGCAAAGTGCCACAAAAGGTGGTCAAGTTAATGTGTGTGTGTATATTTATATATGTATATCCATTGGGTTGTTGGGCAAGTGATTGAGGATGTGAGTTGTAAATGTTGTACAACGATGTGTGTATAAAGCTCCATATCAACTGTGTTTGTTTCATAAATGGTTATTGAACACTAAGGAGAGTGTTCCCCTCAAGGGGGAGGGGATTGTAACATCCCCTGGTTAACATTTATCTTATGTAAATAATTGTAATTATTTTTAATAGCTGAGAAAGGAACACATATTCCATTTCTTTAGGTAGTTAGTTGGTTTAAAATTAGTCATAGGATGACCGAATGGTTTAAATGGAGCTAATTGTTTATTAAATTTCATTGAAAATGAAGGACATGACCATGTCTCTTTGGGAAAAACTACAAGCCAAGAAAGGACAAATTTTAATGAAAAGTTACAATGTTGGAAGAGGAAAGTATGGCCAAAGCATGCAAGAGAAAATGGGGTGTGTTTTCCATGGAGTTGGTCCATGTAGACCACTCGAAAGGGACTTAACCATCATGATCGAGAAGGATTAGGGGATAATCCTTCACTCTATTACGATGAGGAGGGAAAAACACAGGAGAGAGTGCTATGAAGAGTACTAGGTAAATAAATAAAGAAAGAACAAAAAATACTAGCTAGATAACCCTCATGAAGAATATTTCTGGGAAGAAAACACAGAGAGGCCAGCTAAAGAACCCTCGTGAAGAGATTTGCTGGGAAAAATAATTTAGAGGCCAAATAAAGAAACATCATGAGAGGCTTGCTGGGAAGAACATGCAGAGTGGTCAGTTGAAGAACCCCATGAAGAGGCTTACAGGGTAGAAATTTATATAGACCAACTGAAGAACCATCGAGAAGAGGCTTGTTGGAAATAAATTACAGAGAGCAATGATTGACTGAAGGTAGAAGGTATCTACCAGAATCTTGGGGCCTTGGGGCTAAAACACGAGTGCATGTCTCATTGATGAATCACCTGGAGAAGTGATTCCTTCTATCCAACAATAGCTTATCCACTGAAGAAACTTCCTGTAGTGTGGATTCTTGTCTCTTGATGGCGAGTTGATAATTCTTTTTTGTATGGTATCCTGAAAATGATATTAATCCTAGTTGTAATTAAGGAAGATTGAGAGGAAATCTATGTCGCTGGTAGATGAAGGTACTACATCCTTGTAACATCTTGTTCAATTGAAAATATGGTTTGATTTCCTTTCTCAAAAACACTCCACCTCAGTCATTTGAATTTGGCTCAGGGGTGACAAATGCAAGAAATGCTTGGCTGCAACTAGTCTATGATTGGGTGGAGAGTTGGAATCCCACTCTCAGTTGGAACACTTATTCACTCTATAAGATAAGTGTTTCTTATGATCTTTAGTCACCACAAAAATATCTTTGCATTTCTTATTTGAACTGGTGCTAATGATTTGTGAGACATGGTTTGTAATCCATTGTTCGCATGGTTGATTAATTCGTGCTGAGACTATTTTTAAAGTGAGAGAACATTGTGTGGTTTTGGATTTAAATCTAATTGGGGATGAGATTCTTATTTAAATATGGAATGTTGACTTCTTGTAGAAGTTATGGGCATTGTGTGGTACCCTGTTTGCTCCCATGATCTTGTTTTTAGGTTTTCCACTAAAAGGCCTACAAATCTTTGAATGGACAAGTCTTGTCTTGTTGTTGAAGCCCCGAAAATCGGGTTGACAACAAGGGGGATACCCGCCCGGTCCGGACCTTGGTTGGCAGCTCCTTATCCGTTTGGTATAGCGGGTCCAACTGGTGATAATGGGACCAATTTCCCAATCTAAGGGTGTGTGTGTGCAGAATTGGATGTTTCTAATCTAAAAGTTCCTATCTAAACTACTTTAGTCTAACTCTATGCTATTATAATCTAATGAAAACAACACATCTAATCTATGCTAACCCAGCATGTAATTCTTCTATTATGCGATCTAAAGAGATTTCAAATAATAACTGGTAATAAAGATCATTCAACGATTATAAGAATAGAAATCAATTAAGATGAACCACTTTGCATAAAAAGTTAGGCAAAACAGTTGTGAACAGCATATCGCATAATAAGTTATTCACACATTAAACATAAATAAATGGCTCCACCGTACAAAAGTGCCAAATGGTAACACAAACATTCATGTAATAACATATAAACAACTAAAAACTGTATATTGCTTTAAGAATATAAGCAGAAATGGTCAAGAGA
>APFE031751662.1:0-18274 GCA_000404065.3 Pinus taeda
TTTTTATTTTTAAAAAACATGTAATTAAGAAGGCATTATAGAAAGCTATAGTTTAAGGAGGTGACTTTTTGACTTGTTTCCTGGCAGATTAAAAATTAAAATTTTAGTTTTAAGTGGAGTTGCATAATCCCACTAACACATTTTCTGGAACACTATTTTTGCATTCAAAAATAGATTTTGAAAAACAGAACATTGCAATCTTGCCCAGAATCACGTCGAGGAGGCTCAATCTATACTCTATTTAAACCACAGAACATTCCAATCTCACCCAGAATCATGTCCAGCGCACTGAATCTATTTCTACATTAGATTCAGAACAACAGAACATTGCAATCTCACCCAGAATCATGTCCAGCGCACAGCATCTATTTCTACATTAGATTCAGGAAAAACGGGAAACCTGTAATTAAGAAGGCATTAGGCCTTTTAGAAACAATGGTAAAAGTATAATTAACAAGGCATTATAGAAACAATGATAAAAAGGGAGAGGACAGCACTTCTGCATTTAAGTGATGTTGATACTCGCTAAGGCATCACAGAACAATGCTCAGAAGAAAGTAATGTCAATACTCACTAAAAAGGCATTACAGAGCAATGCTCAGAAGGAATAGGGCAGAGCAGATGAGCCTAAGTGATTTTACTCCTCACACATGTACCTCTGAGCAATGTTTGATGTTACTACTCGCAGATGCACCTCTAAGCAATGTGAAAGAGTGAGGGATCGATCCATGCACCTCTACGCACAAGGTTAGGCCTTGACGTTACTAAGTGATCACTACTAAAGTAAAAAATAAGGGGATCCACAGCACACATGCACCTCTAACCCTATAGCCATCTTCCTTCGATTTGATGATTTGGTTTAGCTTTCCCTTCACAGCTGTCAGTTAAATATGAATTGTCAATACACCTGTTTTTCATCAACTTCGTTTCGGAATGTACAAGAAATTTTACCACTGGACCGAACATTCCAAATAAGATATCGTCTGATCATAATCAATTAACATACAAAAGTTTGGATGTCAAGGTAATAGCAGTGGGGAATACATATATAATATTCTTAGGATTACATTTTAAGGCATGTCTATTAGTGCTTTGGATTTATATGCCTTTTCCCAGTCAAGATTCAATATTTCATTCCCCAGTCCATGATGGTTATAAATCCGATCCTTGCTTAAGACACATGAAAATGGAAGGCACATAACAACTCAAACTTCTGAAGTGCCAATTACAATCCAAGAGTACGTATTGATGTTTCCAAAATGGTTCCAAATAAAGTAACCTAATGTTCTGTGGAATTTACTTGACATAAATACATAGTCTTTCAAAATCAAACTCTATGCAGCCAATTCAACACAACTCAGTAGAAAATCTAAGGCATATGCCCATGCTAAAAAGTTCCTGGTAGAGCAGTTTGCAAGCATGAGGAATGTTTACTTTTACAACATGTTTAGCAGTTTTACAAAATGGGCAGTATGGACCTCTTATACCATCCCTTTGGACCACCGTTACAAGCATGTGGCAGGATCCGCATACATGCATACTTGAGAAATCGCTCAAATAGAACAGTCTTTCCATAAGATTGGCAGTCGCCCCATGCGCAAGCATACAGTCGCGCTCCATCTCTCCAAATTTAATACCTCCATGGCGTTTTCGATCAGCTACTGGCTGTCGAGTTAAAGGATGCACAGGCCCATGGTTCCGGTATTTGATTTTGTCTTCTGCCATATGTATGAGCCGCTGATAATACGTTGGACCAATAAATATCTTTGTTTGCATTTTACCACCTGTCCGCCCATTATACATCTGCTCTTTTCCCCACTGTTGATAACCACAACTGCGGTGAAAAGCATAAAAACACATCATATATATGTCATTGCACTGGGGAAGATGTCTATCTGTATATCTGCGTGGGCGTATGTGTAACTAGTAAAATAAACAAGTTCCGAAAAGCATAAAGGCAGATTATATCGTTGCAGTGGAAGAGGTATGTGTGTAAAAGGACAAAGACAAAGCCCAGGGATCAATAAAGTGCTTAACAGATGTCAGTTTTGATCCAGGTACATTACATCAATGGGAGAGATATGTGTGTGTAAAAAGACAAAGTCCAGGGATCAATAAAGTGCTTAATAGATGCTAGTTTTAGTCTCTCGTATTACTTTAATAGATGCTGGGTTTTGATCCCTCGGAGTACTTCAATTAATGCGAATATGCGTGCTTAGAAAAAGACGATAACAAAGATCAATAAGCAGTTGTGGAAAACATGAAAGCACATTATATCATTGCACCCGGGTAAGATGTATGTGTGTATGTTTGTAGGCATCTGTACAGCCAGTAAAAAGATAAAACGGATCAACAAAATTCTTGAGAGATACTGGTTTCGATCCCTGGAGTGCTTAATATATGCTGGCCTTTGATCAACATGGGAAGATGTTCCGTGTGTATTTGTGTAAGCGTGTATATAGCTAATAAAAAGACAAAGCCTAAAAGGGATCAATAACGTGGTTGATAAATGCTGGTTTTGCTTAATATGGATTTATGCTATTTAAAAAAAAAAAAAGTACTAAAAAACACAAAGCCCTGTGAGTGATCAATAAAGGCAAGTGGTTGATAGATGCACGTTTTGATCACTACATGTCAGTTTTTGATCCATGCGAGTGCTGTTTTGCGGGATAAATAAAGGAAAGTGGTCGATAGCTGCCCGTTTTGATCCTCAGATGCCAGGTTTTGATGAATCTATGCTGGTTTTTAAAACTAGTCTCTACACTACAGTTGCTTAATAGATGCCAGGTTTTGATGGATCCATGTTGAGTTTTAAAAGGAAAGTCTCTACTCTACAGTTTTTTGTATGATACACATTATAAAGATTCATAGTGCACGCAACATGCTTGCAAATTGAAACTGTCTAGTTCCTACATGACTAACTTTAAAACTGACCTGCGAAGCCGTTCAGTGATATTCTCAACAGTGATGGGTCTAAAAGGTGTAGCATCGCCGACAATGCCACTGGAAGCGATGGCTTTTCCAAGGGCACATTCAAAAAGCTGGCCCGGTGTTTGTCTCGAAGGAAATGCATGCGGATTGATGATTACATCAGGAACAATGCCCTCTTTTGTGAAAGGCATATTTTCTTGTTCTTCTATAAAACCCACAACTCCTTTCTGGCCATGCATGCTAGAAAACTTATCTCCAAGCGATGGAGCTCTCACGTCTCTCAATCTTACTCTGGCAAATTTTTTACCGTCATCATTAGTTGCCATTATAACCTGATCCACCCTCCCCTTTTCCGTGTGCTTCAACTTGAGGCTAAAATTTACATCAGATGGCTGTGAGCCCACCTTCCCAATTAAAATATCACCGCTGTAGAGATCTGAGGCAATGAACGGAAGTCCATCTTCATCAAGCTTGTCTACTGCTTTCAAATTTCCTGGCTGAGGTTTACCAAAATCTACTTCTAATCTTGATGAAGAAGAAGCATTGTTAGAGCGATTTTCATCATGGTCCGTCTCAGATACAAAGGTATGAAAATGCATTGATCGGAACAGCCCACGGTCTATTGAAGCATGGTTAGTTACCAAAGAATCTTCCTGGTTATATCCATAATGAACGTTGACAGCAACAACGGGGTTTTGACCATTGTAGAATTGCACCTGATTGAGGCATTCAGATGTCATAGTCTTAAACAAAGGTCTCTGGGGATAAAATAACTGATGAGATGTGGTGTCACATCTGGCATACTGATTTATTTCATAGTATCCTATTGCTTGCCTCGAATGTTTTTCAGATTGATACAGTGTTCTTGTGGCAAGATTGTGATTTGCAAATGGGATAAGGCCAGCATTGAGGCTTAATAAAAAGGATGGATCCAATTCACAATGACTGAACTGTGGATAGTCTGGGTTCTTTTCAGCTCTACATAAGATGTCAATCCCACAAGCTATTTGAACATCTTCTTCTTCTTCAACGCCTAAAATTTCTATAATGCCCCTTTCCATAAGATACTTGAAAGGGTTCTTACTTTTCCTAAATTTATCAAGCTGGCGTTTAGATATGCAAAGCCTTTGATTTTTTACAACGAAAAGGGGCCTTAAAAGCCTTCCAGCATCAGAGAAAATGCGGATTTCGTTCTGCTTGTCATCCTTTTTAATTTCAACCTGAGAAGTAAAACATAAAATTCTGTTAATCAATTGAATTAGAGAGAAAACTTTATTTGAGATGTGAAAGTATGGACTATATTAATGCAGCAGCATTTTATATTCACCAGGTATTTGCATTTGAAATCTGCAAGAGTATACGCCTATATTGATCAAGAACGTTTATATTCTCAACAAGCAGCTAGATTATTGATTCACTTAATCTGCATTTTCAAAATTATTTTCTGGGGCCACTCACTATACAGTTTTTAAAATTAGATTTTATTGCAAAGATGGCGTCTAACATCTTTACCAAATGAAACGAGAAAATAACCAGAATAATTTTTTACACTTTCATAATTGTAATAGATTGTCAGTTAAAACCATAGTCTCCTCAGCATATCTTCCCCAACACCATAGGACTTTGCAGATCATCTTCTTTAGAGTTATACAGGTAGAATGCCAATAAAATAAAGACAAGCCAATAAAATAGCGTATTCCAAGGGCCCAAGCCTCCAATGGAGTTAAGAATTTACCATAACACTCATCCTTAAACATTGTTAACGAATGAAACACATGATGATAACCAACAACATTGAAGTCCTAAAAGACAAGTCGAACGCCAAATGAGGTAGTCACGCATATCTCAAGAAATATAGATTTGAATTTTGCAGAGGATAGGCCTTGCAGCTCTGTTAATAGTATTGCTGCACTTCTATTAGCTACCAACCGCTAGAAAAATGGCTCAGTTACCAATCAAATGAATTACCTTTCATGCCCCTCATCTTAACAAAACCTTTATATTTTCCCATGGAAATGTGATCTTTTCTATTTCACTAGGAGAAAATGCGAAGATTGCCAAAGTATACTAACTGTTCTCTCTTGATTCAATAATAAAGATCATATCCTTCCTTTTATTGTCAAATCAATTAATTAGGACCAACCTTTATGCTTATCTCAGAGGTTCTTGTGTCGGTTCTATATCCATTGTCCACCGCTTGCTAGGTGACTATCACTATTTGTTAACGCTCATATCTTCAGAATCAGTTTACCAGAACTTAGTTATCTAAAGCTTATCTCATAGAAAAATCTGGCCTGTCCAAACATTCAAAATTAGTCATTTTATGCCCATCTCATCTCAGAGAAAAGCCCTTCAACATTTGCACCGACCGACTCATCCAAATATTAAATGGGTGAAAGAGAGTGTGCATGTGTGTACTCATATCCCATCTAAATTTTAACTTCATTGCATGGAGGATGTGTGATTGGGGCGTGAAGGTGTGTGTTGTACATGCACACACACTCCTCCACCCATCACAACCCTTGGGATTGTGTGCACATACACATTGTTACCCTTTATGAGGGTGGGGGTTGAAGAGGGGTTTGTGTGGGGGAGTGAAGAGGGGTGTGTGTGGGGGAGATGGCTATTCTCCAAATTCTTGGTAGGTGACTATCCTTGCAGGTTAATGCAAATAGCTTCAGGGGTTTACCAGAACCTAGTTAGCTTATGTTTTCGCAGACAAAAATCTTTCAAGATCTTCTCTGACCCGTCCAAACATCAAACTTTACGTCAGGTAGCTAGTTTGTGCTGAGCAGGGAAGTTAAGAGTACTCAATTTATAGATTAACACTGGATATTATTGTTCTCTTTGAGATGATAAATCTCCTCTCTTTCTTTCACCTTCTCTATTTATTAAAATAACTACTTTTGGACGTTAGATCTAAGAAAACAAACGAAAATCTTTCAAGATCTTCTCTGACCCGTCCAAACATCAAACTTTACGTCAGGTAGCTAGTTTGTGCTGAGCAGGGAAGTTAAGAGTACTCAATTTATAGATTAACACTGGATATTATTGTTCTCTTTGATATTATTGTTCTCTTTGAGATGATAAATCTCCTCTCTTTTTCTTTCACCCTCTCTATTTATTAAAATAACTACTTTTGGACGTTAGATCTAAGAAAACAAACTAAATCTTTCAAGATCTTCTCTAACCCGTCCAAACATCAAACTTTACGTCAGGTAGCTAATTTGTGCTGAGCAGGGAAGTTAAGAGTACTCAATTTATAGATTAACACTGGATATTATTGTTCTCTTTGAGATGATAAATCTCCTCTCTTTTTCTTTCACCCTCTCTATTTATTAAAATAACTACTTTTGGACGTTAGATCTAAGAAAACAAACGAGTTAGTGAATTTATCATTCCTTTGGGCAAGGGCACTGGTATTCAAGGGATATTAATATTTCAATATAAGGGGTCCTCAAAATCATATAGGTCTTATTAAATGACCTAAGATAGTTTACTAGCCTTCAAGGCATCAATCACTACGTAATAACCTAGAGAGATGAGATGGGATCTTATCCAAGAATTTCACAGCTGCGAAGTGAGCACCAACTCTTCTAATCAGAATCCCAGTTATAAGTCAGGAGACCAACTAGATAGAGTTGGAATTACGTAATTTATATATCCTGCATAAGTTGCATAAATCACAGAAAAAATGCTAATTTTAGGCAACATGGTATGTTCTATGCTTTAGAGCAATTTTACTTCAATTTCTTTATTAGCCCAATATCAATATCCAGTTTAGCGATCACATCAACATGATGGTAAAATGCAGATAGAACATAAACATAAACAGTAGAAGACAAGCCAAGACAAAAGGACACAAGATGTGGCACCAGCCAGGACAAACCCCAATGTGGGGAAACCCTTGATCAATTCTTCTTATAGTCTTCAATAGTTCAACAGAGAGAGATAGTACAATTTACAAATTTGATTAACAGCAGCAAAAGAGCCTAAACCAAAAAAAGGCAACGTTGGTCAACATGGCAGATTTGACCCTCAACAATTCGGTCAAATTCAGTCAACTTCTGCCTTCAACCAGGAAGATGAATCAGCCCTCAAAACAATCCAAAATCAGCTCAGTCAAAATCTGGTCAAACAGTCAACCTGTGGTCAGCCCTAGCTGCAGTCAACTGGTCAAAGTCAACAGTTTGCCTCAATTTTTGTGCCCAAAAATGTGGCCTGCTGGGACATAAATACTCCAACAATTGCAGTCAAAGAGGTCAACATTGCTGGTCAATGCATGGTCAAACTGTCCCAGAATTTGGTCAACGAAGTCAACACCCAAAAACAGAAATTTCACCTTCTTTCCTTCTTGCACATGTGGAGAGAGAATGCTGCCCAGAAATGCATACCCAATCAATGAGGAGAGAGAGACGTGTGAAGTGTGAGTGTCCAAATGAGGCTAAGTCATCATGTATTACTATTTATAGTAAATGTTGAGGATGAATAGACATGACTATGCACGTGTGGAGAGAGAATGCTGCCCAGAAATGCATACCCAATCAATGAGGAGAGAGAAACGTGTGAAGTGTGAGTGTCCAAATGAGGCTAAGTCATCATGTATTACTATTTATAGTAAACGTTGAGGATGAATAGACATCAATGTGCACGTGTGGAGAGAGAATGCTGCCCAGAAATGCATACCCAATCAATGAGGAGAGAGAGACATGTAAAGTGTGAGTGTCCAAATGAGGCTAAGTCATCATGTATTACTATTTATAGCAAACGTTGAGGATGAATAGACATGACTATTGGGCTTCTGAGCCTACATAAGTTTGTTGGCCAACCTTGACAATTTGTCCATAATCAAAATAAAATCATAACTTCCTTTGTACATGTTGGAATTGGACAATTTCTAGATCAATCCTACACCTCTCGGAAAGAGGCCCAGAAATGCATACCCAATCAATGAGGAGAGAGAGACATGTGTGAAGTGTGAGTGTCCAAATGAGGCTAAGTCATCATGTATTTATAGCAAACGTTGAGGATGAATAAATGTGAATGTTGGGCTTCTGAGCCTACATAAGTTTGCTGGTCGACCTTGACAATTTGTCCATAATCAAAATAAATACATAACTTCAGTTGTACATGTCGGAATTGGACGATTTCTAGATCAATCCTACATCTCTCGGAGAGAGGAATCCAAGAAAAATATCAGTTGTCATAAATAAGATGACCCATGTGGAGTTTGGCCCTAATTGCCAATTTTAACACTCCCTCTCAGCTAGGGAGAACTCCACCTGCTAACCTGTACTTTCTATGCCATCAATGCATTGCTCTGCTCTGCTGAACTATGAAGAAGAAGAAGTGATTGAGAATGTACCATACCATTCTTTACTGACCCAGCCAGTTCCAAATAAAAGAGTGAGTCCCAAATAAAAGAGAATGTCTTATACCACTCTTACTGACTCGAAGTCAGTTCCATACAAAAGAGAGTGTCTCATACCACTCTTACTTGTTGATCAGTGGTTGTCATTGATGTCAACCCAAGCAGCACCAAGGGCTACCCAAATCTTGCATGAGCATTTTGACTTGACAAATTACTCTATTCTGAGTCAAGGTTTTTCTAGATGGATTCTACTCGTCGATATGTTTCCGTTGATATATGACACGCCACATAATTCTTCATGGTTTGAGAGATATTCGTGTTTGAAGTTAGTAACCCTAGTTAGTGGGCTAAAACTCTATGGGGTTGTGGCATGGCACTTATAGTTGGTTGTGGTCATTGAATAGTAAATAATTAATAATGTTTTTTTCCTAAAATCCCTCCAACTTTCACTTGTTGAGGACCCTCTCAACTCAAGACTTTCATATAAATAATGATCCTCATTTATTTATTTATTTATTTTTGCTAAGCTTCAAAAACTGAAATTAAAACCCATTTGAGCTAAAATTTTGATGAACCTCTGACCCAATTTCAGATCTTCTTTCGCTATATTTTCGGAGCTATGATCTGAGGAAGTTAGGGTTTTTGCAGGCTCCCGAATTCCATGTCAAGTAGGTGATGTTGGGAAAATCATCATAAATTTCTCTCTGAGCATTGGATTTAAATTTCGTAAATAGTCACAGAAAGAAGACGGGATGTAGTTTGTTGAGTAGAGTTTTAAAGGCCGAAGGTTGCAACTGTGACACGTGGCACTTGTTCTCTCTATTGAACCAATCAGGTCATCGTGGGAGAATAGGCATAACTCTTTCTTGAAGAATCCAATCTTGATCAGACCTGTGGGGTTGGAAAGAGGACTCAAAGGGCTACCATAGGACGAAATTTCAGACTTTAGAGATCCGAAATTACATAGATACAATAGATTCAATATTGAGCTCCTAGAATGAAAGAAAAAACATGCATTCAAGGATCATTGCAGTAAGGACCACACATCAACAAGGACCACACATCAACAGTCAAGGGTAAATCTCCTACATCAAGGTATGTATGATTAGTGTTTACATTGAATTTTGAGTATCTCTGACATATGTTTTTGCAGGACAACGTAAGTATATAGAGTGTCTCGATTATATTTCTATGTCTCAATATGTCACAATTAGTTTTTCAGATGTCCTATTCTTGATACTACACATTTTATGCTACATATTCTTGATGCTGCACCAAGTTTGCTAAATCGATATGATGTTGTAAGTTCATGTTACTTGTCTTTTCATAGTTGATAGAATGGTCTCTGTTGTTGTACTTAGAACTTGGTCCATCACAAGTCTAGGGTCTAACATCATTCTGCATAATTTACTTGTATTCTTCATTCACAGCATCCTTCCATACCTGTTGCTTCACGACTTCCTCGAATGATGAAGGTTCATTTTGAATGATAGTGCTCATGGCAGTCAAATATCCTTGATCCCTGTTCGGCTTCTTGCTTTCACGGAAAGTCTCCCTTGGTACAATCTGCCTCTTGGCATCTTCGAGAGTCTCCCTAAGCCATGAAGGTCTCCTTTTGGAGGAGGGGGGCTCATGAGGAGGAGTGTCAATAGGATCCATAGGTTCATCAACATCAGGCTTTGTTTCGTCCTCTTTCTCTTTCTCACCCCGATTTCCGGTGTCATCTTCTTTGCCTTCCTTAGGATAGGAAGGTTGTTGATCTTCCTGAAAGCCATATCTTCGTCGAAGGTGACATCATGACTTATCTCAACTTCCTTTTGACCAACCACATAAATTCTATATCCCTTAGAATTTTCACTATAGCCCACAAAGATTCCTTTCTTCCTAGATGCACCCAATTTGCTTATTTTCTCTTTCGGCACATGAAAATATATGAGGCTTCCAAAATTATAAAATGAGAGAAATTGAGTTTCTTACTTTCGGGAGTCTTGGAGTCCAATGCTTGATGAGGGCATCGGTTTTGAACATACACGACGGTATTTGTAGCTTTAGCCCATAGAAACTTAAGACCTTGATCATGAAGCATGGCATGTATAGCTTCTACAATAGAGCGATTCTTCCTTTTAGCCACACCATTCTTCTCGGGAGTGTATAGCATTGTAGTCTCCCTCTTAATGCCAACTTCTCTGCAATAATCTTGGAATTAATTGAATTCGTACTCTATCCCATTATCAGTCCTCAATATCTTGATTTTCTTCTCGTATTGGTTTTCGATCAAGGCTTTGAAGTGTTGGAACCAGGTGCACACTTCATCCTTCTTCTTCAAGAAGTAGATCCATGTCTTGCGAGAAAAATCATCCACAAAGGTGAGATAATATAAGTATCCTCCCAAAGAGTTTACGGGCATCATACCAGATATGTCGGAGTGGATTTATTGCAATATGTATGTGGTCTTGCTATTTCTTAAGGGGAATGGTCCCCTTGTAAGTTTTCGTTCGGCACATCCCGGACATACATTTTCATGCTCTACTTTGAACTCGGGCATACTTGTCACCATCTGTCTCACATCGGATAGGGCCTTATAATGAAGATGGCGAATCTCCAGTGCCATAGTTCAGATTGTAGAGATGTGTCGCAAGACATGCCTCCCAATAGACTTCCTCCAACTTGATACAAAGTGTCCCCTGAACCCAAGAGTAAAAGCATCTTTAAACTTTCTTTTCCAAACACATACCTTTCCATCGATAAAAGCCACTTTGAATCCTTTATCTTCCATTGCCGAAATAGACACCAGGTTCTTCTTGAGATCGAGTACATATAGTACTTCTTGAAAATGAATAGTGTTACCTTGATTCAATTGAAGGGTAACATTCCCTACTCCCTTCACGGAATAGGTGGCATCGTCTCCAAGGATGATCTCCAAGTTTGTCTCCTTTTCTATGAGATTAGAGAGGGCTTCTTTGTATCCGGTGAAGTGCCTTGAGGCACCACTATCAATCAACCAATTTCCTAGAGTGTCCAGAGGAGAGGCAGTGGAGAGGGCCGATATAAGATAGTACTCTTTTTTCTTATTGTTAACAACATTGGATCCTTCATACCTGGAGTTCCTTGATTTCTTGGAGGGTCGACCATTTCCTTGATGTCTCACCTTCCTTTTTCCCTTGCCATTGGAACTGCCATTCCTTTGATCGTTGTTGTTGAAGTTGCCCCTGGAATGATTGTGATCATCATCATTCGATGTGTCCCTTCTATTTGGACACTCCCTTGCATAGTGGCCAAACTTATTGCAAACAAAGCATCTTCCCTTCCCTCCATTTTTGAATCCCGTCTTCCTTGACTTTGCTTCTTTGAACTTGCATTGTTCTTCCTCTTGGCAAGAGCAAAGAATGCAGTGAGGTTTCTTCTATTAGAAGGCATTTCTTTGCTCCACCATTCTTATTTCTTCTTGAATGCATCTTGACATAAATTCTTCAAACTTTGGAATTCGATCATTGTTGAGTATGGTGGTTCTAAATACATACTACTCAGGTGGGAGTCCTCCAAGGGTGGTGAAAGTAAGTTCCCTATCAAGAATGAATTCTCCAATTGAGAGTAGATCGAAGAATGCAGTGAGGTTTCTTCTATTAGAAGGCATTTCTTTGCTCCACCATTCTTATTTCTTCTTGAATGCATCTCGACATAAATTCTTCAAACTTTGGAATTCAATCATTGTTGAGTATGGTGGTTCTAAATACATACTACTCAGGTGGGAGTCCTCCAAGGGTGGTGAAAGTAAGTTCCCTGTCAAGAATGAATTCTCCAATTGAGAGTAGATCATTCTTGATCTCAGTGATCGTCAAGAAATAGGATTGAATGTTCCCGTTCTTGCCCTTCTTAATATCCTTCAACTTATTCTTGAGAAATAGAATTTGATTAGCATTACTAACCTTGAACATGTCGACCAATCTGTCATAGATCTCCTTGGAGGTCTTCAATTCGAAGATATAGGCCACCAGATGCCTGTCAATGGAATCTATGATAATCTTCTTTGCTTTGACTTCAACCCTATTGTACTTGGTCTTTGCAACAACCGATGCATTTGAAGGAGGTTTTGGGATTTTACCTAGCACATAATCCATCACTTCTTTTTCTTCCAAGGTCAAATCAAGAGACACATTCCATCCATGATAGCCAGATTTATCATGGACCTTGTCTTTAGCCGGGAAGTAGGATGAGGAACTCATTGAATCTTTTGTCCTTGTCCAACTGTCTTTGGTGATTGCTCTTTCACTCTTTCTTGGGCTTTGTCTTCACTTCACCTTTGATACCATGTTTATTTTAGGCAACAATGGTATGTTCTATGAGGAACCCATTGAATCTTCTATCCTTGTCCAACTGTCTTTGGTGATTGCTCTTTCACTCTTGCTTGGGCTTTGTCTTCACCTCACCTTTGATACCATGTTTATTTTAGGCAACAATGGTATGTTCTATGCTTTAGAGCAATTTTAGTTCAATTTCTTTATTAGCCCAATATCAATATCCAGTTTAGCAATCACATCAACATGATAGTAAAATGCAGATAAAACATAAACATAAACAGTAGAAGACAAGCCAAGACAAGAAGACACAAGATGTGGCACCAGCGAAGGACAAACCCCAATGTGGGGAAACCCTTGATCAATTTTTCTTATAGTCTTCAATAGTTCAAAAGAGGGAGATAGTACAATTTACAAATTTGATTATTTATAACAGCAAGAAAAGAACCCTAACCAGAAAAGTCAATGTTGGTCAACAGGGTAGATTTGACCCTCAACAATTCGGTCAACTTCAGTCAACTTCGGCCTCCAAACAGCAAGATGGATCAGCCCTCAAAATAGTCTGAAATCAGCCCAGTCGAAATCTGGTCAAATAGTCAACCTGCAGTCAACCCTGGTCGCAGTCAATGCTGGTCAAAGTCAACCATTTGCCTCGATTTCTGTTCCCAAAAATGTGGCTTGCTGGGACATAAATACTCCAAAAATCGCAGTCAAATAGGTCAACACTGCTGGTCAACGCATGGTCAAACTGTCCCAAAATTTGGTCAACGCAGTCAATGCCCAAAAACAGAAATTTCACCTTCTTTGCTTCACACATGTAGAGAGAGAATGCTGCCCAGAAATGCATACCTAATCAATGAGGGGAGAGAGAGATGTGTGAAGTGTGAGTGTGTCCAAATGAGGCTAAGCCATCATGTATTTATAGCACATGTTGAGGATGAATAGACGTCAATGTTGGGCTTCTGAGCCTACATAAGTTTGCAGGCCAACCTTGATAATTTGTCCATAATCAAAATAAATTCATAACTTCATTTGTATATGTCGAAATCGGATGATCTCTAGATCAATCCTACACCTCTCGATGAGAGGAATCCAAGAAAAATATCAGTTGTCATAAAAAAGATGACCCATGTAAAGTTTGGCCTTATTTTCCAATTTTAACAAAAAATATACAGTTTGGTGAGAGAGGTAGGCCTACATGAAAAGTCACAGGAAAAAGTAAATCATTTGGCGAGAAATGTCAACTCACACTTGTCTAGAGGTGTGAAACAAGAGAATATTCTAGGATTGCAGTTCATAACAAAGGGAGGCACACAAGCCAATAATCAAGAAAAAAGGAAAATGGAAAATTGTAGGCTCAATAATAAATAAAAAGAAGGAAAATGGAAAATTGTAGGTTTAATAGACTAATGGAGACCCAATTATGTTCCTTAGAAATTTAACATAAACATCCTATATTTTTCAAGGATAAATAAGGAAGGGAACTACACTTCACCTCAAAGAACTTCATGAAAAACCTTATAATGAGATAAAAATACCAACAATGAAGAATACTTAATAACCATCATCGATAAAGAAGATAAACTTACATTAATTCACATGTATTCATCAAAGCTCACAATAATCATCCATGAAAAGGGAATCCATCCACATCATAAGTCACCTAGAGAAAATTGCTCAACTAGGCTTCCATAGCAAACTAGATAAAAAGATAATAATCCAAAAAAGTGATCTCTCAACAATGTGGAGAGGAGATCCAAATGAAGGATCGTGCCCCCCTATATATGTGAAAATTTCTAAGCTAAAATTCTACTACAACAACTAATTTATTTCACTTACTTATTATTCACAATAAGTTATTTACAAAATCCCTTTAGCAAATATTAAAATAAATTCTACTGCAGTTTTCACACAATTACAGAGAGAAAAATACATGCACAAGAACCAAAAATCAGCACTCCCTCTTAGTGAGGAATGTGCTCTAGCAATGCTTCACTATAGAAACATCACACTGATCTTCAGCATCGGTACTTGTGCTGATGCTTGGCCTGCTGCCTCACATCCCATGCATTGTTGCTTCCTGTACTGCTGCCCATGACACTGCCACTGCCTCTGCTGCATCTGTACTGCAACTCCCTCTCAACACACTGCATCATGTTGCCCATAGCGCTACGACTCCTAAATGCAACTCCCAACACTTATCCATTTCTGCTACTGAAATGGATTCTTTACCATCCCCATCTTCTCCCTGAAATAAACAAACTTTGTTCTTCCTAGAGCCTTGGTGAGGATGTCTGCTACTTGTTCTCCTATAGGAGTGTACCTCAATTGTACGACTTCTCGTTGGACACAGTCTCTGACAAAGTGACACTTGATATCAATGTGCTTCGACCGATCATGAAATACTAAATTCTCAGAGAGCTTGATGCAACTCTGATTATCACACATGATCCTGGTCACTTCCATCCTTCTCTTGAATAGATTCACAAGCAATTTCCTAATCCATATGGCTTCACACGAAGTTGTGCTAGCTGCCATATATTCTGCTTCAACTGAGCTCAGAGCAACAGATTTCTGTTTCCTACTACATCAGGAGGTCATTCCTGATCCAATGTTGAAACAATACCCAGTTGTACTTTTTCGATCTACTGAATTTCCAGCCCAATTTGTGTCAGTGAACCCACTTAGCCTGATGTCATTGCCTCTGGTGTACAATAGTCCATGCTCGACTGTTCCTTGTATATACTTGAGAACATGTTTGGTTGCTGCCCAGTGCACCCTCTTAAGTTCCACCGTGAACTCACTGAGGGTGTTGACAGCGTAACAAATCTCTGGCCTGGTATTGACCAGATACATTAGCGACCCTATACGCTGCCTGTACAAGGTGGGATCAACGTCTTTATCTTATGATGCATCAATCTTCTTCTAGTTGGTGATCATTGGAGTAGCCATAGGTCTACAGTCTTGCATCCTGAATCTCTTCAAGATCTCTGTAGCATATCTCCCTTGTCCATGGAAGATCTCACCCTTCTGCTGCCAAACTTCTAACCCCAGAAAATAATGCATCTGTCCCAAATCCTTCATGTCGAATTCTGTGGTTAGGTTCTTCTTGCAGTGTTTGATGAGCCTGGATGATCTTGTCAGGAAGAGATCATCCACATATAACACTAGAATTAGAAGCTCATTCTCTACGACAAGATAAAGAGATTAGGGTTTGCATCACTCTTGACAAACCCCATCTTCTACAAGTAGCCATCAATTCGACCGTACCATGTTTTAGGTGCCTGTTCAAGCCCATACAAGGCTTTCTTTAATTTGCATACATGAGATTTGTTCTCATTTGTCTCAAAACCTTCTAAATGTTCAATGTATAGTTCCTCTTCTATTACCCCGTTCAAGAATGTCGTCTTGACATCCATCTAATGAATCTCCCACCCCATCTGTTCTGCAAGAGATATCACGATTCTAATAGAAGTATACTTGGCTACTGGGGTGAAGGTTTCTTCGTAGTCTATCCCTTCCCTTTCTCCACACTGTCGTCTGCAACATATTTGACCTTGTAGATCCATCTGGAACCTACCACTGACTTGTCCTAAGGCCTAAGTACCACTTCCCATACATCATTGACCATTATAGAGCTGTATTCCTCCACCATAGCATCTACCCATACTTGATGTTGAACGGCCTCCTGAAAACTAGAAGGTTCCCCAACCTAAGCTACTAAGGCTTGGTATCTGTCTGGTTGTCTTTGCTCCCTTTTATTATTCCTAGGTGCACCAATGAAGTCCTCTGCATCCGGTATAATCTGTCGGAGTTCCCGGCTCTTTCTTCCACTGGTAGTAGGCACATCTATTAGCTCTTCCTCTTCTTGAGATTCCTCTTGTTCTGAAGCTTTGTCTTCAGGAGAATTTATGGTACTAGTTTCTACTGGTCGAAGTGGTTTGACCAACGGCTCGTCTTTCGACTGCTCCTCAAAAAGCATTTCTCGGGATTTCCTGAAAGCCTGTCCTCCATGAACTTTACATCTCGCCGAACTACTACCTTCCTACTACCTGGAAGATAGACTCTATATGCCTTAGCATTCTCGCGATATCCCACAAGATATCTTTTCTCAGCAGTTTGATCTAATTTCTTTCTCTTTTCTTCGGGTATACGACAATACGCTAAACTCCCAAATATCTTCCCTGTGAAGACCTTCTCCGGAGTGCTTTTGCTCAATGCCCTGTGTGGAGTCCTGTTCTGGACATAAACTGTCGTGATGCTTCTGCCCACAGGAATTTAGGCATATCCTGATCATACAACATTGCCTAGCTGCTTCCACAATAGTCCTGTTTTTCCTTTCTGCTACTCCATTCTGCTCCAGATTGTAGGGAGCTATCCACTCTCTTCTGATGTCTTCCTTAGCACAAAAATCGGTGAAGTCCTTGTCAACATACTCTCCACCACTGTCTGAGCGCAACACTTTTATCTTCTTTCTTGTCAGATTCTCCACTAGAACCTTGAACTCTTTGAATCAACCGAAAACTTCATCCTTGGTTTTCAGAAAGTAGATCCAAGTCTTTCTAGAATGGTCATCGATGAAGGTGACGAAGTATTCGACACCACTAAGAGATTTTGTAGATATCGATTTGCAGATATTTGAGTGTATCAATCCTAGCATACTCTTAGCCCTATTGTTACTTCTGGAAAATGCTGCTTTGGAATACTTGCCTAGAGCATACCGTCTGCATACATCATCTTGTTCGGTACTTAGTTCTGGAACTCCTGATATTGTTTTCCTGAGAATTCTCAGAGCCCCATGGTGTAAGTGTCCCATCCTCCTATACCATAGTTCATTCAAATCTTTGTCTCCATTACTGCCTGTCAGTGCCATTAGTGATTCCAGCTGCAACCTGTACAACCTGTTACTTCTGATTCCAATCTGGGCCTTCTTTTTCCAACTCGGGTGTTTGACATATACTTTCTCCTTAACGAAGAAAACGTCGTAGCCCTTGTTTGAAGTTGAGACACGGAGAGTAAGTTCATCCCCAATTCTGGCACATGCAGTGCATTGGTTGCTTGAAGCCTCTCCTGCGTCGGTTTGAAAGACTACAATGATTCTTCCTATTGGAGTACACTTTGCCTTATTTCCCATGATCTGAAAATTCATTCTTTCTTCTTGATAATCTAAAAAAAATTCTCAGATTCTTGTCATATGCTAGGAAGCTCCACTGTCTATATACCAAACCTCAGAGGAGGCAGAGCTTGCTAAGCAAGCAAATTCTTCCAATCTAGAAGCTAACATAAAATAATCGAAATTCATGTCTCTTGTGCATTTTTATGAAAACCTGTGTGAGTTCCCTTGAGTGGATGCCTCTGCATCATGCTCTTGACCCATAGTTGATTTTCCTCTCCTGTTGCCGGATCTCTGCTCTAACACCATTTGAAAATTTCTAAACTGAAATTCTACTACAGCAACTGATTTATTTCAGCGACTTATTATTCACAATAAGTTATTTACGAAATTCCTTCAACAAATATTAAAATAAATTCTACTATAGTTATCACCAATGTTACTTGGGAGCGGGAGCGGAAGCGGGAGCGGGAGCGACCATTTTCAGAAGCTCCCGATTTGGAAGCGAATCCGAGAGCGATTTTTTAAAAATATATATATTTTTTATATTTTTTAATTTTTGAT
>APFE031751662.1:27763-69057 GCA_000404065.3 Pinus taeda
CCTCTTCTCCTGCTTTCCCTCGGATGCTAGAGCCGCATCCTCTTCTTCCTCCTCCTTGATTCTAACCCCTTCGCTGTTACTCCCCGCCTTGGTCAGCCGTCTGATCTCTTCTTGACAAAGAGCCACCCACAACTCCTCCCAATCCGGAAGTCTTGTTCTGCCCAGTATGCTTTGGACAAATACCTCCCAATCCTCTAAGACTACGTTGAGTGCAGTCCTCACCATCAACTCCTCATCCGCCGTGGCTCTTATGGATGTTAGTTGGTCATGGATCACTTCGACTGGAAGACATCTATTTGCTCTCCCTTCTGCATGTGGTATGCCCTTAGCTAATTCTCCAGGAGCATCTTCCTCTACACAGAAGTATGCTGGTACAATGTCTTTCAATCGTCCCACATCTCCTTTTTCTTTCTTGACAATATGTGGTACCACATGATCCTTGACCCCATGAAGGATGATGCACTTAGCTTGCGCCATTGCCTCCTCATACCTTTCATTAGCAACCGAGTCAACTGGGATAACCATCACTCTCTGGACGAAGCTCTTGATGCGATGTCTAACTAGAATGGACAAGATCCTGGCTTTCCAGACCACAAAGTTGGGTGCTCTGTCCAGCCTATCTTGATCTCTCAGTCCATTCACAGCCATCTCGTTGCTCTTTTGTCGACTCCTCCGAGTCTCTCTAATTCCCGTCTGGAAGTCCTCTATTCGACTTGTGCTGGGTCTCTACTTCTCCTCTGGAAGTTCTCCTTCGGACTCCCTCTGAGTCCCGATTTCCATCATGGAAATCCTTTTGCCAACGTCAAGTTGCCCCACTCCAATCGTCTGTGCAACTGCAACACTGATCTAGATTCCTTGGTTAGAAATCCGCCTCGGCAGCAACTTCCTCCACCTTGGTCTTTCCCTATTAAGTACTGTTCTGACCACAATACCCCACCAACTTCACTCCCTAAACTACCCACAGCCTCCTATGCCCCAGCAACTAAAGGATTGAGGCACTTGGCTCTACGCAATCCCAACACTGGAAAATCAGCTCCCTCATCCAACTGCGTCAACCCTCCTGGCCTCTGCGTGGCTCTGCATGAGCTCAATTCTACCTCCCTTTGTCTCGATTGAGGCACTTGGCTCTACGCAATCCCAACACTGGAAAATCAGCTCCCTCATCCAACTGCGTCAACCCTCCTAGCCTCTGCGTGGCTCTGCATGAGCCCGATTCTACCTCCCTTTGCCTCTACGCTGACCGCTCTCTGGCCCAGACTGATGACGCAGTCTCTCTACGTTAGTCCTTCCTCTGTCGCCTTCTA
Organism: Pinus taeda; assembly: GCA_000404065.3. Lineage (NCBI taxonomy): Eukaryota > Viridiplantae > Streptophyta > Pinopsida > Pinales > Pinaceae > Pinus > Pinus taeda. The sequence goes on from APFE031751662.1 coordinate 29,068, forward strand.
TAAGGATCAACTTTGTCATTGAGGACAGTTGAATCTGCTGTAAATGCTCTCCTCGGTTGATGCCTTCAGTTTTCCTATGATCTACAACCACGCTTTGATACCATGTTGAATTTTCTAAGTCTACCGTTAGAAAATTAATCGTCTGTCCATTAGAGAGACTGATGACGCAGTCTCTCTATGTCAGTCCTTCCTCTGTCGCCTTCTACAAGGGTCAGCTCTGTCACTGAGGACATTTGAATCTGCTGTAAATGCTCTCCTCAGGTTGATGCCTTCAGTTTTCCTATGATCTACAACCACGCTTTGATACCATGTTGAATTTTCTAAGTCTATCCGTTAGAAAATTAATCTGTATTATGCTGGTTTATTTCTCCTACTTTTCTAAACTAGAACAAGTTATTTAATACATTAAATATCGAAATAAACACAATATAGTGACAACATCTACAGATCATCAACTGAAAGAAAACAAACACACAAGTGACACTGTTATTTTTGGACAAATGTCCCCGGAAAAACCCAATGCGGGAAAATCGATGCAACTATTTAGAGGGTTATATTATTATGCAATTTATTTGAGTACATCTGGGTGCCTAAACCGGCTCACTCGACAAAGAAAAATACACAGCAGCAATACCTCTATATTCGAAAACAGGTATTCAGAAAACTTGTCCCACGAAACCCTCTCCGGCATAATCGAAGCTCAGCATTGGCCCATCTGGCCATTGCGTCAGCCCTTTGCTGACCTACGTCAGCCCCATGACCCTCTGCGTCAGCCCTCTGAGGCACTACACAACCTCTGGGAGCCTCTCCGTCACTCCCTCTGCCCTCTACGTGGATGATGCAGTCCCTCTGGGCTCTGCGTTGCCTCTGCTGGGCTTTGCGTAGCCTAGACTGGCTGCTGCTCTTACTGTCTCTGCTTCTGCACTGGTCTCTGTGTAGCCTGGACTGGTTGCTGCTCTTGCTATCTCTGCTTCTACACTGGTCTCTCAGTATCGTCTCTGCCTTGTACTCACTGCCCCTCACTACTGATCATTGATTCCACTTTGCTTAGAAAACCCGCTCTAGCAAAATGAATGACTGATCACTCTGGTGTGTTCTCCAACTAACCCTCAAGCCTCCTCTTATACTTTTTCTTGTTTGTCCTTCAATGGTCGAGATTAAATCTCTAATCAATGGCTAAGATTAGATTTGGCTTGATCCATGACGCAGTCTCTTTGGGCTCTGCGCTACCTCTGCTGGGCTTTGTGTAGCCTGGACTTGCTGCTGCTCTTGCTGTCTCTGCTTCTGTGCTAGTCTCTCAGTATCGTCTCTACCACTCTGCCTTGTACTCACTGCCCCTCGCTGCTGATCACTAATTCAACTTTGCTTAGCAAACCTGCTCTAGGAAAATGAATGACCGATCGCTCTGGTGTGTTCTCCAACTGACCCTCAAGCCTCCTCTTATACTTTTCTCGTTGGTTCTTCAACGGTCGAGATTAAATCTCTAATCAACGACTAAAATTAGATTTGGCTTGACCCATGTCTTTTGGAACATTCTAACCCAGTTTCATATTAATACCCATTAATATTTTATTTTTCCTAAGTTTAGACTTGGGAATTCCATTAAAAATATTAGTTATTTTAACATTTCGCAAACCGGTTAGAATCTGCCCAAACCCTTTTGGGTCTTGGAGATCTCATGTGCTTTAGCCTCTCCACCAATTTTCATGGCTAGAACACACCCGATATTAGAATCTGCCCAAACCCTTTTGGGTCTTGGAGATCTCACGTGCTTTAGCCTCTCCACCAATTTTCATGGCTAGAACACATTCGATATTATACCCCAAATCAACAATAGGAAGGATTTGTGCACTATAGCTTGTGCTTTAGCCTCTCCACTGATTTTCATGGCTAAAGCACATCTGATACTACCCCAAATCAGCAATAGGAAGGATTTGTGCATTGTAGCCGCCCACGGGCCACAACCCATGCCATACTTTTTTGTACTTGCAGCCATATTTCTAGATTGGAAAAGAGAGCAGAGCGACCTCAGACCTCACACTATAGCCTGTGCTTTAGCCTCTCCACTGATTTTCATGGCTAAAGCACATCCGATACTACCCCAAATCAGCAATAGGAAGGATTTGTGCATTGTAGCCGCCCACGGGCCACAACCCATGCCATACTTTTTTGTACTTGCAGCCATATTTCTAGATTGGAAAAGAGAGCAGAGCGACCTCACCTTCTAGCAGTTGGATTTTCTCCCAAAAGGGTTTCCCGGAGCATATCTTGTGTCTTATGTGTGAGCTTTTATTTTTCCTTTCTCTATTTTCTACAAAATTTTCATTCGCATTCATACACTATTAACAATAATACTATAGATCTAGAAATCTAATAAAACTGTAATAGTGTAGAATTTCATATTTTAAATATAATTTTATCATATATGTTATCACAAACTATCCAATGAAATATCCACAAAATCTAATAAAACTGTAATAGTGTAGAATTTCAGATTTTAAATATAATTTTATCATATATGTTATCACAAACTATCCAATGAAATATCCACGGTAGTTTATGGATCAAGGAGAGAGAAGAGATTTTGATTTTACTAGGATGACTCTCTTTTGGGCATCTTTGACTAGAGTTGACTTGGTTGACCAAATTTTTGATCTATTTTGGAAAGCCGAATTTAGGGAGACATTAACCAATTTGACCTGGGCATTTTGACCATTTTTGACCATAGATCTTAAGCTAGGGTTGTTGACTTTGACCAAATTTGGAAGCATATTTGAAGATTGTTTTGAATGGGTTTAATTGAGAAAGAGAGGCCGAATTATTTGTTGCTTTGACTAATATTGTTTGGGCACTTTGACCGTTGACTCCTCACTGGTTAGGGTTGCGTTGACTATTATTGATTGAATTTTGACAAGGCCAAAAATTGCAAGACTGGTACTTTGACCATAATTGACTTTTATGCTCATATTTGATTGGTTATCAGATTGTTGACTTTGATAGTCAAGGCTTTGACCTTTGACTTTTGGTTGGATGTGATTGGACTTTAGACTGGTACTTTGACCATAATTGACTTTTATGCTCACATTTGATTGGTTATCAGATTGTTGACTTTGATAGTCAAGGCTTTGACCTTTGACTTTTGGTTGGATGTGATTGGACTATAGGACTGGTACTTTGACCATAATTGACTTTTATGCTCACATTTGATTGGTTATCAAATTGTTGACTTTGATAGTCAAAGGCTTTGACCTCTCACTTCTGGTTGGATGTGCTTGGACTATGTATTTCTGATGAACATTTAATGAACATCTAATAAAAGAAGAATCCGGTTGGGTTTTCCCCCTTGTGCGGTATTTCCTTGGCCTTTGACCTAAATCTCTGTGTCTCATTGATCTTGGTTGTCTTCTATTATGCATATTGTTTAATTTTCTATCTACAATTGCTCACTGTTATTGGGTGATTGAAGATAAATTTGAAAAGTGATTGCTGCTGAAAGAAAAATTTGATTAAGTGATTGTTACAACATAGAACATTGAAAAATTAATACTAGTTGGCCTAGTGGATGTGAAGAATAGGAGAAAAAATTTCTCCTATAGGGTTACCAATCTTGGTGGGTAATAGTACCCATGCACTTACCAATCTTGGTGGGTAATAGTACCCATGCACTTTGATGATGTCCCTTTGAAAGGAGCACTCTTGGACCCACTTGGTTACCAATCTTGGTGGGTAATAATACCTATGCACTTTGATGATGTCCCTTTGAGTAAGGAGCACTCTTGGACCCACTTTGGCACTTGCTCGATGGAAATGCCCATTTTTGGAGGGTAATGTCATGTTGGAGAGCCCTTCCAACCACATGTGTGGATGATGTGGATGATTTTTGACATTTTTGTTATGATTTATCATTTGTAAATATATTTTTAGGTTCTTATTAACCTAGTTGAATGCTTCAAGCAAAATTTTAGAGCTTTTTGGCTGTAAATTATGAAAAATGACTTGGTTTCCCTCAATTTTTTGGTTGTAAATTATGAAAAATGACTTGGTTTCCCTCATATAAATAGAGGGAAGTGATTTTCATTAGATCATCATCACACACTCATCTCTCTTCTCTTGAGTGAATGTGCATAGCTCGTTTCTCTTTTTTCCTTGGAGGTAATGGATGAATGATGTCGTGAACAGTCTTGGGGAGGATATTTTTACATGGAGAGACTATTTGAGGATTGATGAAGTGATTCTTCCTTGAATTATGTAAGTTTAATGTTATCTTCTTCCATTTTGCATGGAATTTTTTAAATTAGGGTTTATCTTGTGTCATATTAAAAGTGCAATAATTTTCATGAACTCCTATTTACGTGATTATGCAAACTTTTTCATTCAAGAAAAAGAAGTCGCGCGGGTTTCTAAGAGAGGAAAATTAGGCTTCCACCCTTCCTATCCAAGTCCTTCAATCATTGACCTTGAGGGTTTCTAAGAGAGGAAAATTAGGCTTCCACCCTTCCTATCCAAGTCCTTCAATCATTGACCTTGTACTAATTGACTCCATTTACTAATTGAATGGAGATATTTAACGGAGGCACTAGTTTAGTTGTGGGATCACCTTTAAAATTTCTCTCGGTTCTTTACTTCTTGGTAACTAGGGTTAGTGTTTGGTCTAAATCTGCATTTTCAAGCAATTTTACATCCATATGTTATTGTCTTTTGGGTGTAAATTGCATTTAATAAATTCCAAAAAACAGCATGTTTTACCCCTAAAAATAGGGCTGATGTCTAGATATTTATTGCTGTTACATGCATTTTCAGCCATTCAAAACCTAAAGTTGACATATCCCTTGCTTACCTCTTTGATAGCCTCTATCCTTTTCAGGGTAGTCTTCCTTGTGGGGACATCCAATCATAAACAACCAAAAAACATAAAAAAAAAAAAAACAAAAAAATAGAGAGGCCACTGAGGTGATAGTGGTGGCTAATCTCTTCTTTGATGCCATTAGGCATAGGTTTTCCAGTGAAGCTTTGCAGTAGGCCTGCCAGATTTTGTGGTGACGGTCCTAAAAGTCTATGTTATCCTTGTAACTTTGGAAAGCTTGTATCAAAAGAAAATGTAGGTGATTTCATTATTATACAAAAAATAGCCAATATGATCTACTTGTAATTTAAATTGCAGGGAATGCCTAGTTTGGCCATGTCCCATTGTCTGAAATGCATGGAAACACTGAAATGGGTACAAAACACCTTGGAAATGCCATAACTGTACCATACAGAATTTTCGATCTGGATGTATGGTATAGCCAACAAACTTTCCAAGGTACTTCAGTCATTTTAGTGGCATTTGAGCACCATTCTGGAAGTTTCTGGGCCAACCCAAGTGCCCATGAGGGTCATGACACCCATAGTAAAACATTGCCCAGTCCATGCCAATGAACCTTCAAGAGAAAAAAGAGATTGAGCTTTGAGCAGTTTGTCACCTTCATAATTAATGGGAAGGTTTGACTCTTGAGTGGTTCCAACTTCATCAGAGTTTAGCATTTCCATTGGATTCTATCATGTAGGAGGATAAGGGATGGGTCAAGATCAACAAGCTATGTGAATTTGCATCATAAAATCATCAACAAGAGTTAATATAGACATGGGTTTCTTTCTAAAATGTCATTTATGTGTATCATTCTTATTTTCTTGTTTATTTTCAGGATAATATGTTATTAACTTATTAATGATTGATATATATATATATTTAATAAAACAAAATAACAACCCAAATAAAAAAAACAACATACAAACAAACTATATATCTATATTTCTTTATTTCTTTATTTTTAAATACCACATGAAGTCATCCTGTAATCATAAATACCCTATACAATTGCAGATTGTCCTGTCAAACTATAAAATTTACAACCATATTCTTCCCTCTACGTATGCTACCAAACAAGAGCCCTAAAACAGGTAAGGGCAGGTCAGCCAGTAACAATATTAATCTAAAAGAAAATCCTGGGAAGGGCATTAAAACTTTACTTCGGTATGCAGGGAAAGCTGCAATATCAAGGATTATGAAATTTTTAACTTACAATATGAATGTTCTTTCACTCTTGGAGGGGCATCCTCAATAATGTCTTTCAAACACTTCCAAACTCTTATTTAAGTAGAACCATCTTCACAGGTTACATACTATCTTCAAAGATGCCTACTTCCAATAACATGTTCAAATAGAGTCATAAATACCCATCCAATTACAGATGTCCTGTCATACTATAAAATCTACACCCATATTTTCCCCTTTACGTATGCTACCAAACAAGAGTCCAAAAAAGGTAAGAGCAGGTCAGCCAGTGACTATATAAATCTAAAACCGAAGTACATTAGACTCTTAATTAGAACCACCTTCACAGCAGAACTCTTGTTTAAATAGAACCATCTGCACAGTAGAACCATCTTGACAAGTAGAATACTCTTCGAAGTTGTCTACTTGAAGGTAACATGGTCAAATAGAGTCAGATATGCCCTATCCATATATGACAGGAGTCCTAAAAAAGGATAACTTACAAAATGAATGTTCTTTTACTCTTGGAGGGGGATTCTCAACAATATCTTACAAACACTTTCGAACTCTTATTTTGATAGAACCATCTTCACAGGTTAAATGCCATCTTCAAATATGTCTACTTGCAATTAAATGGTCAAACAGAGTAACATGCCTTTGTAGCATTAAAAAAGAACAAGTTCTGAGTCAATACATTAAATAGAAATATGAAAACCTACTTGAGGATTGATGCACCGCTTGCGACGAAGAGATCGCAATTTGTTTACAAGCAAATCAGGCTCATCATGGGTTCCTACCCACTCTCCATTAACAAAAATGTTTGTGGAGCATTTTGACTCTGGTGATGGGATCTGATCAAGTTTTGAAATGCCACATTGGTTCAAGATAGCAAGAACAGGTTCTTCAGCTGAATTCAAGCTGACAAGGCCTATCACAGCCAAATTCTTCACCAGTCCACAATTTTCACCATCAGGTGTGGAAATGAAGCATACTCTTCCCCAATAGGATGGATTCCTGTATCAATTATTCCAAATGGTTATCATTTCTCAACCCACCAATAATGCTCTTGCATATAATTATTATAAAAATATAAATGGACATTCAAAATTTCGACAGCAGCTCAAAACTCCTGGACTCTTGCCTGCACAGAATGACATGAAGATAATGGCTGCTGCTTTAACATCAATACCAAGAGTCCAAGAAAATATTTAAATATTGCAGTCATCCACTGTTAAGAAGCATTCTATGCAAAAACATCATAAAGCACATTTATTGACACCATTTTGCACCAGTCCTAGATAATTACAATTAAAATTCAAAAGAAAATAACAAGGAGGCTGTTGCAGTTTGGATAAAAGGGTCAAGCTATTTTGATTCAAGAGAAAAGAAAATGTAGCCAACTTCAAGGTGAATAATTGATTTTGAAATTATATATCAGGGTTCCTGGTAGGATTAATATCTAAAATGCAAAACAATTACAAAAGTAGAGTGCTAATCACAAATCTGGATTTGAATATAGAAAAAGGGACCTATCTTTTGATGAAAACAAAAATTTCATGAAGATGTGTTCCAGCAACTCTAATATTTTAAAGTTAAGCTCTAGTGTCAATCCATATACCTGATGGAAATTGTACACACAATTCTTAAGAGAAGCAATATCATAACTAGAAGACATTGAAATATGCTGTCAGTTGGGTTATCCAGCATGCACTTGGATATGAAACATGAAGATTCAGTCTTGTAAAATCATATAAAAAAGAGGGATAAACAGAAGACACCTAAAAATGCCAGATCATCTGTTCACAAATGAATTTGAGAGGATACAAAATCCTGTCACATTCAGCTCATTTGAAAAGACAATTTAAATATTGTTCATATCTAATAACAAGAATTTGATTTGATTCAGAGGATGTAAAACTAGGAGCTTTAGATGATTCAGAATCCTGCTTAGAGCTACATGTTAACAAAAATCTATGAGTGTGTAACACCTCATATTTTACATGATACAATATAATAAGTAAAGACAAATGGCTCTGGCTACAAAATTCGCTCATATGCAGAAAGGAAACAATAGGAAAATGAAGTTTGAAAATTTCCAATGAAGTTTGAAAATTTCCCACCTCTCATAACAATATTGTTGCTTTTACCCTGTTAATCCCATTTCAGCAGGGATACACATACAACTTTCAAAATGCATTCAACACCATTGTAAACCTAAGGTCACAAATTAAAGCCTTCTAACAATCATGTGAAGCCTTGGATTAGGTGTCCTAGACCTTGTGATTGGTCGGGCATGTGAAAAATCGGTTACCCAATTCCTACTGCAGGCAAACTGATGATATTTCTCCTATTTGTTAAATTCCTTTAATCAAATTACTTGCAGTTTTCTACAACAAATATCGAAATCCATACACTGCAGCCAACACAAAATAAATATTGCGGAAACTAAATACTGCACTGGAGAGAAATAAACACGCACACATCTACACAGTGGTTTTTAAACAATGTCCCTGGAAAAACCCAACTTGGGAAAACTGGTGCAGCAGCTGAGGGTTTTATTATTATGCAGTAGTTTCCGAATACAAATCATTAGATGCCCAAACTGACAAAGAATTGGTGAGAAAAATCTCACATTGTTACTGACCATCTGACACTGATCAAGCTCTGGAAGGCTAGCCCCACATTGCCTTCATGCAGTCTCTATGTCAGCATACGCAGATCTGCATCACAGTCTCTGTGCACTTCATCACCTCCTCCTCTGATCTCTTGCTGCTTGGAAATTCACCCCTCTAGCCCTCCGGTCTCACACCCCGACTTCTGGCACTAGATCTCGACTCTCCAAGCTGAATTTCAAACTCCCTCTGAAGCTCTAGGTTGCCTTTGTGTGGCATTGCGCTGCCTCTTTGAACCTCTCTATGCCTTCTCTGCCTTGCACTCTTCGGATCTGGAAAACTCTCCTTCGGACTACTATCCCTGCCCCTCACTGCAAGAAGATTGCTTGATCTCTCTCAGGCAACTCAACACTACTACTCTTGAGAAATTTGATCTCTTGATCTCTCTCACTTGATGTGTCCTCCAAGTGCCCATCCAAGTGCCCATCAAGCTCCTTCTTGTAATCTCTCATTGGTGTTCCAACGACCAAGATTAAAACATAATCAAAGGCTAAGATTAACTGGGAGTCGATCCTCGTATTCTTCTAGAAGTTTCACACTAGATTTAATTAATACCCTTTAATTAACTAGATTTCCTAAGTTTAGACTTAGGGAACCAGTTAAAAAAGTTAATTATTTTAATCAAATCATCTCTATGTGGAATTTTCCCAAATGATGTCGGGGTATTGGAGAATGCATGTGTCTTAGCCTCTCTGCAAAATCTCTAGGCTAGAGCACATCCGATGCTACAAAAATCAACAAGGCAATGGTTGGTCCCTCTGGGTATTGTTACCCACCTAAAAGTGGATAACCCATAGGAGATTTTTTTTCTTTTCCTCTTTGGAAAGCTAGCCAACTAGCCAACAACCCTATATGATCAACACAAAACATAATGCTAGGATCCTCCACTTCTTGCTCCATTCAAATTTCTCTCCCATTCTGCATTCCTTCATCCCAAGATCCCCCACTTGTTGCTCCAATTAGATTTCTCTCCCATCCAACATTCCTTGTTGACGAAAGGTGGGTCATCCATCAATTTCTCTCCCATCCAACATTCCTCGTTGACGAAAGGTGGGTCAAGTCATCCATCAATAGGTACTTTAATTTTTGCAATCATGTGTTTTTCTCTTTATATTATGGGAATACTAATATAAATCAAGGGGCAAACTAGATAATTAATCTATCTCGATTGTATTTTGGTTCCCTCATTTCACTTGGGAGGTTAGTCTTCAACTCTAGTCAAGTAGGATCTCTTCTAAAGCCTTAAGGTTTTTAGAAGGGAATTATTGGGAAAGCAATGATTGAACTAGCATGTCCACAATAATCCATAACAATTTCCATTTTCCCCTTATTCTTCTATCTCCATTCTTCTAGCTGGTGGTTATTGGTCATTGGGATTGTCACCCTTCATCCTCATCCTCGAGGTTGAGAATAGAAACTTAGCCCTAGAGGTTAATGTAGCTAAAAGAAAAATAAAATCATAAGAAAACCACAATCAAAGAAAAATGAAAAATGCAAAAGATGGCTAGGATATTTATTTAGCACGTGGGGAAAATCCTAGCATGAGCTCTACCCCCCTCATTAGCCATCATCCAATTACTCAAGCATTTGATGCTTCATCTAAAGAAAGGAACTATTGTATGTCCAAACCCTGATGAGTGATAAATTGCTTCATCTTAAAAGGGTCTCAAAACCAAGCTTGGACTCCTGAGAAATGTACCAAAATAAAAACAACTCATGAAGAAGTAAAAGGTGCACCAGAGGGGTGGAAAAAATAAGCCAAGGAAAGGGGTAAATCATGCCACCACGATTTCTCCCTTCTTACATCTATACACTTGGGATATTGGACCCCCATTAGTTGGTCAAATGGCTATGGTACCTTTCCATGAAGTCCTTCCCACTATGAAACCACCATTATCACACACACATATAAAATGATGGGCTAAACTGGGACATGTGACTCCCCTTTGGCGCTAGAAACTCCTAATAGGGTTTTTGACCTAACTATCCATAACACGAGTGAGGTAACTTGTTTACATCTCTGGATCTAGTTAGACATTTGAAGGTGAGCTTTATGTGATATTATTGTATCCCAAACATTAGATATGGTCCACTATGATGCATTTATGGTTATTGTACCTAATGATTGTTTATTTCACTTGACCTTAAGAGGGTTTGTTAGGTGGTGCTTGATACCCACCACTAGTGGGTTGACCCCTATAGGAGAAATTTTCTCCTAGATTTATCTTCGGCCAACAGCCAACAACCCCTTGCAGCCACCTCACAGCACGATGTGCCACTATTCTCAACCACAGCCAACCATTATGTGCCCTCACTCATCTGTCAAGATCATATGTTTGAAGGTGGGACTTCCAATCCCGAAAGTATGGCTTTTCATTATGTAATTGGGTGTTTATGCTTGCCTTTCTTAGGCATATTTGGACATGGATTAGTGGGGGCATTCGATGGAAAGAACAGGCTTTGGATGTACCCTTGTTCCCTTACTTTAACTTAAGAGTTAATCTTGTATCCTAGTCCCATGGAATCTCCTTTATTGGCTACTAGCTTTAGGAGTGGCACTACACGAGAAACCCTGATTTTGGTTGCGTGGCCCTGCTTCTCGATACCATATATCTCACTCCCCTCTGCTCATTACAAGCCCTTTTAACATTTGTCCATTGGGTCCTGTTACCAACCACCCATGGGTAGTATATATAGGAGAATTTTTTTCTCCTAGATGGTCCCCAGCCAGTAGCCAACAACCCCTTGCAGCCACCCGATAATTCAATGTGCCATTTTCTCCACCACCTGAGGCATCCATGTGGTCCCTCAACCACTTGTCATGAATGTATGTTTAAAGATGGAACTTCCAACCCCAAAGGTATGGCTTTTCAATGGTATAGTTGAGTAATTTTCCTTACTTGTCATGGGCACTTTTGAGCATGGATTGGTGGGGGGATTCGACAGAAAGAGTGGGTTAAGCTTGTATTCTTGTTTCCATTGCCCAATTTCATGGTTACCTTTGTATCCTAGTCCCATCGGATCTCCTTTACTGACCTTTTGGATTTTGGGTTGGCACTACATAAGAAATCTCGATTTTGGTTGCGTGGTCCTACTTCCCGTACCAACCACATCACTCCCCTTCCACTCATTTTAGCCATGTTAGCCACCCTCTTGTGGGTGATATCCTCAGGAGAGTTTTTTCTCCATGATGAACCTCAGCCTGCAGCTAGCTGCCCCTTGATGCCTCCTCCTAGCTCATTGTGCCATTTCTCTGCCACTTGAGCCAGCCATGTGGTCCCTCACTCCTCCTAGCTCGTTGTGCCATTTCTCTGCCACTTGAGCCAGCGATGTGGTCCCTCACTCCCCTGTATTGGTTGTATGTTTGAAGGTGGGCCTCCCGAATCTAAAGGTATGTCTTGTGATTTGGTAATTGAGTATTGGGTTTACTTGTCATGGATACTTCTGGGTATGGATTGATGGGGGGATTTGGCAGAAAGAGTGGGCTTAGTTTGTGCTCCTGTCCCCTTGATCTCTTTTGGGTTGTTAACCTTGGATCTTAGTCCCGTGGGATCTCCTTTAGTGACCATTTGGTTCTAGGGTGGTACTATTTTTGGTGCGTGGTCCCGCTCCTTTATCTGCACGTATTGTGAAAATTCCTAAATCGGAACTCCTACTGCAACAACTGATGATATTTCTCCTTCTACTTAGATTTACATGAACAAGTTATATGCAATTTCCTACGACAAATATTGAAATACATACACTGCAACCTTCACTTAATTAATTTAAGTGTGGAACAAGAGACTGAGCAAGAAAGAAAATACAACACAATAACACCATTATTTTTGGACAAATGTCCCCAAAACCCAGTGCGAGAAAACCGGTGCAACATGTCTGAAGATTTTATTATTATGTAGTAGTAAATATGAGTATAATTCTTGGATGCTCAACTAGAAATCCGATACAGAGAGAAATTGGACAAAACGAATGGTGAAGTGCTCTCACCCTGTTAATGGGAGAATCTGAGTCTGATCACACTGAACTAGAGCCTCTGCGTAGCCTTTGTGTTGAATTGTGTCACTCCATGCAGTTCCTGCGTCATCCCTGTTGGGTATCACATTGCTCCTTCTCTAGACCCTTTGTTCGCTGGAAAATCCAAATCTCTGCCTCCTGGTCTCACACCCCGACTCCCGTCTACTAAAACTTGATTTCCTCAGTAAGAATTTGATTTCCCTCTAAGGCCTGCGCTGCCATTACATCAGTGCTCTGTGGACCAGCGTCTGCCTCTCTCTGGACGTCGTTCTACCTCGTACTCTCCGACCCAGGAAATTTCCTTCTTCTAGATAGTCACTGCCCCTCACTGTAAGAAATCTCCTCAATCAAAACTTCCTCCCGAGAACTTCTCACTTCAAGAATTCGATCTCTTGACCTCTCCGTCTGTTTTCCAAATGACCATCAAGCTCCCTTAAATAATCTTCTCGTTGACATTCAACGACCCAAATTAAAAGCTAATCAATGGCTAAGATCATTTTAGTGTGATCCTCATCTTCTTCTAGAAGTTACACACACAATTAGATTAATACCCATTAATATTTTTAATTTCCCAAGTTTAGACTTAGGGTCCCATTAAAAAATATTAATTATTTTAATAAAATTGTTTCTCGGTGTAGTTTCCCAAAACGCTTTCTGGGTTCTTTGGAATACATGTGCTCAAGCCTCCTTGCAAAATTTGAGGCCTAGAGCACATTCGGTGCTACCACAACTCAACACTCCCTCTTAGTAAGAAATGTGCCCTAGCAATATACATTGCTGCATATTGCTCTGACTTTGAAACATCATCCTCTGCGCTACTGATGTTTGACATGCTGTCCACCAACTATTGTGTTGCTGCTGCAACTGTACTGCTGTTGACACTAGCGCTGTCAACACTCCGTCCGTACTACAACTCCCTCTCAAGTGTTGCATCTATGTTGCTGCTAACACTACCAACTGCTACTACACTACAAACTGTTGCTTCTGCTCTATCAGCGACGAAAAAACATCCAAAATTACTGAATTAATTGTGTTCAATATGATACCACGTGAATGCTGAAGCCTAACTGTTGCTAGTCTTTGTACTGACCCTCTGAATCTTCTGCATCGCTGTTGACCTCTGCCCTATGCAATCTGCACTGTTGCCAACTCTGCTCTGTGCTCTCTAGTGCTCGTAATCACTGCATCTATTGCTCCAACACTCCTCTACACTATCCGACAATAGTCCATCTTTCTACCACAAAATTGGGCTCTCGTAGCAAGGTAATGATCTAAGAGGTGGACTCCTCAAGGATCCTGCCCATATGTAGCTCTTTCAAACTACAATTCCAAATCAACCCACCTCCGTCCTGGAGGTGTCTTGGCTGTCATGGCAAACTCCTCCTCTTCGATCTTCGTGAACGCAGCCTTCGAATCGTGCTTCTTATCCTTGTCCTTCTTTTTGAGAGGACAATAAGTAGCATAGTGACCCATCTCACCACACCGGAAACACTTGATCTTCGAGAAATCCTTCTTACTCTCCGCTGCTTCTGCTATCCCTTTGATGCAAGGGTTGCATTATCCTCCTCCTCCTTGGGCTTTGACCCACTGCTGTTGCTTCCGTCAAGTTTAACGTTGACTAAGTCTCTCCTCAGCTCCTCTTGTTTTAGAGCTGCCCACATCTCATCCCAATTCGGTAATGTTGCTCTGCCCACGATACTCTAGACAAAGACTTGCCACTCATCTAAGACAAAATTGAGGGCAAGTCTAACAAACTCTGAATCCTAAGGTGTATGCCCTGCAACAGACAACTCATCATGAATTTCCTTCAACTTTGTGAGGAATGGATCCACACGCTCTCCCTTCTGCATTTGAGCAGATCTCAGCTCCTACTCCAAGTACATCTTCTGCTGCTCGGAAGATCCTTGATATAGCGTTACCAATGCATCCCACATCTCCTTGGCACTTCCTCTGCTAGCAACATGACACACTACTAATCCTTTACTCCATCAAGGATCATCCTCTTGGCCTTCACCATTTCTGATCTGTACTTTTTCAATGGGTCTGTGTCTGCAGGGACAGCCACCACACTGTCGAGGTATGTCTTAAGGGCATGCTCATCTAGAAGGAATGACATTCTAACCTTCCAGATGACATAGTTGGATGCTCCGTCCAACATGTCATTATCCCTCAAGCCATTGGTTGTCATTTCTGCCAAAAATAGAAAGTCAAATGACCTGCTCTCTCCTTTGTGCAGCTACTAGGCTAGCCTACACACTCCCTACTGGAGCTAGTAAAACTACCACCCCTTGCTGCTGCTCAACTCTAGAGAATTCAAATTCCTTGGCTAGGAATTCTCTGAGGAAGAAATCCCCTCAACCGTGCTTCTCCTCTCTCTTCTGACGATTTTTTGCCCAGCTAACTGCTTGCAGAAAAAATCTGTGTCCGACTAGCGTCTCCTCACACAGAGGCTTCAACGTTGCTCCCTCTGCTCTGGTAAAAAAATCGATTTGGAAACCCTTCTCTCCATCGACTCACTTGAAGAGAGACTGCCTTGAAATTTCAGCCTTCTGGCTAAGAACTGCGCAAACCCTCTGGTTTTGAACTGTTGCCTCCTGTAGATTTTCGATCTCCCTCTTCTGCTCAACGATGGGTTCTTTGGCACTGCTCTTCTTGTTCCACCTGCAGCTCTCATACAATGTGAAAATTCCTTAACCGGAATTCCTACTGTAGCAACTGATGATATTGCTCCTACTTGTTAGATTTACATGAAGAAGTTTTTTGCAGTTTCCTGCGACAAATATTGAAATACATACACTGCAACCTTCATTTAATTAATTTATATGTGGAAACCAGAGACTGAGAAAGAAAGAAAATACAACACAATAACACTGTTATTTGTGGACAAATGTCCCTGGAAAAACCCAATGCGGGAAAACCAGTGCAATAGATCTAAGGGTGGTTTTATTATTATGCAGTAGTAAATCTGAAAACAATTCTTGGATGCTCAACTAGCAATTCGATAAAGAGAGAAACTAGATAAAACGAATGGTGAAGTGCTCTCACCCTATCACTAGGAGAATCTGAGTCTAATCATGCTGAACTGGAGCCTCTGCGCGGAACTGTGTAACCCCTGCTAGGTATCACACTACTCCTTCTCTAGACCCTCTGCTCGCTGGAAAATCCGAATCTCTACCTCCTAGTCTCACACCCCGTCTCCCGGCTATTGAAACTCGACTTCCTTAGTAAGAATTCGATTTCCCTCTAAGGCCTGTGCCGCCAACGCGTCAGCGCTACATGGGCCAGCATCCACTCTCTGGACATTGTTCTACCCTCTCTTTGCTTCGTACTCTCCGACCCAGGCATATTTCCTTCTTCCGAATCCTCACTGCCCCTCACCGCAAGAAATCTCCTGGATCAGAACTTCCTCATGAGAACTTCTCACTTCAGAAATTCGATCTCTTGATCTCTCAATGTGTTTTCCAAAAGACCCTCAAGCTCCCTTAAATAATCTTCTCGTTGACATTCAATGACCCAAATTAAAAGCTAATCAATGGCTAAGATCATTTTAGCTTGATCCTCGTCTTCTTCTTAAAGTTACACAAAAGTTACACCCACAATTAGATTAATACCCATTAATATTTTTAATTTCCTAAGTTTAGACTTAGGCTCCTATTAAAAAATATTAATTATTTTAATAAAATCGTTTCTGGGTAGAATATCCCAAAATGCTTTCTGAGTTCTTTGGAATACATGTGCCCAAGCCTACCTGCAAAATTTGAGGCCTAGAGCACATTCGATGCTACCCCAAATCAACACGTATCACTCCCTTTCACTCACTATACCCCCATTTGTCTTTTCTCCCTGCTGGGTCCACATAGGGCTAGCCTCCCCACCCCCTTGCCCCCACCTTGGGTCAGGCCTAGAAGGTTGAAGCAATTAAAAGAAAAAGTGAAAAGCATAAATGACCACATTTAACAGGAAATTGTACCACAAAATGCAAAAGATGGCCGGAGAAAAATAATTAGCACGTGGGCAAAAGCAGACACATGAGCTCTACCCCATCCATGGCCGATACCCTCGTTCCATAGGCCCTATATGAGCAACCTCTATCATTCAAGAACCCATGATTGTCCCAATCCTTCAAGGGCAATG
This sequence comes from Pinus taeda, assembly GCA_000404065.3. Classification (NCBI taxonomy): domain Eukaryota; kingdom Viridiplantae; phylum Streptophyta; class Pinopsida; order Pinales; family Pinaceae; genus Pinus; species Pinus taeda. Next base: position 45,922 of record APFE031751662.1, read on the forward strand.
AACCACTCTACCTCAAAAGGGGTAATCACTGCTATATTCTACACATCACCTCTTGTCTTTTGAGCCCCGAGCAGTTAACTAAAGAAAATTCATAAAGGGAAAAAGGCATATAAAGAAGGGCGGAAAAATCAAGGTCGGGGCATCTCATGTACCATGACTGCTCCCTCCTATACATTATATACCCAGGTGTGGGATTCCCCTTATCTAGCTACCCCTATGCCCCATTATGTGGCCCAGGGCTACCCCTCTCATTCCCTATTTCATCTCACCTATTTGTCACTTGCCACCACCATTAGAAGGATGTACCTTGGACATACTATCCCCTCTAAGGGTTGAAACCACCTAATAAGGTCCTTGGCTAACCCCCATTGGAATTTGGAGGCACTAGCACATGCCAAAGTCCACTACGGGAGGGCATGCCACTATGAAGTGTCCACTCTGTTATCCATGGTTTGTAAGCTCCTTTACCCAACTATTTTAATGACTAATTATACTGGAAGCCTAGGGGACGCATTGGATCTTATGCAGGGTTGCAGGTGGTTTTCATTTGGGTTTGGCTTCCCTATATGGGATCCTAACCCTAGAGGTCCACATTGGCACATGTAGGGTGTGCATAGAGAGGCATAGGCCTCCACAACAGCAGACAACACTCCACAGATCTTCATGGATGTTCAGAGACTTCTAGTGATCCACTTTTGGGATGATGGTGACATGATTGGTACACTATGCCCAGCATGCCCCCACAGGATCCCCACAGTCTTGTCAGGTGTCCCAACACTTGTACGATGTCATGACAACATTCATTCCACCACCCGGACCATTGCAGAGGATCTACAAAAATCTCTGATTCATATGGAGACCCATTGGGTCATTGATGTGCCCTCAGACCCACTGAGAGCACCACAGGTCTACTACTTAGAGAACAAGGGGCCACCCCCTTGTCCATCATATTTCGAGGAATTTATTCCTCAATTGTGAAAATTTCTGACAACATTCATTCCACCACCCGGACCATTGCAGAGGATCTACAAAAATCTCTGATTCATATGGAGACCCATTGGATCATTGATGTGCCCTCAGACCCACTGAGAGCACCACAGGTCTACTACTTAGAGAACAAGGGGCCACCCCCTTGTCCATCATATTTCGAGGAATTTATTCCTCAATTGTGAAAATTTCTGAATCTTTCCAAACAAAAATCCTACTGCAATTACTGGTTTAACATCTCCTACTTGTTATTTCATTCAACAAGTTATTTAATTAGATAAGCAATGATGTAAACACTACCACAGACTACACTGACATACATATCATAAACTGAAAAATAGATGAGACAAACACACAAGGGACACTGTTATTTTTGGACAACACGTCCCCAAAAAAACCCAATACGGGAAAACCGGTGCAGCAAATTAAGGGTTTGTATTATTAAGCAAGTAGAATCTGGGTACAACAGGTTGCCTCTCACACTGGCTAACCTTACAGAAAAATCATGGCAACAAGAAACACATTCGAGGGTTTACCTCGTTCCTCAAGTCACCACTGATCCAATGAGTGATCTGACCCTCCCGACAAACACTGCGAAGTCCCTGCGTAATCACTGTGTGGGCCAGCATCTTGCCTCTAGAAGACTGCATCACCCTTTTTGTTGGATCGATTTGCTAGATGAAGACTATTGTTTAGCCCTCCTAGCTCAAAACCTTACTTCTCCAGCCAAATCTCAAACTACTGACGAATACTCTACACTGTCACTGCAAGAGCCCCTCTAGACTGCGTCAGCCCCTCCTGGGCTACATAGGCCTCTGCGCTGCCTCTATTGATGCTCAGGTTGCCTCTTTGCTACGTACTCTTTGGCTCGAAACTTCTCGTTCGATCCAAATCTCTGCTTCTACCCCTCTCACTGCAACTTAGATCACTTGTTCAATTTTCTCAGCAAACCACGCCCCTAGAAAAATCGAACTGACTGATCAACTTGGTGCATCTCGAACTGACCCTCAAGCCTCCTCTTATACTTTTCATGTTGATGAATCAACGATCGAGATTAAGTCCCTAATCAACGGTTAAGATTAAAACAGACTTGATCCTCATCTTTTAGAAGCTTCTCACCCATATTTTTATTAAAAGCCATTAATATTTTCATTTTCCTAAGTTTAGACTTAGGAACCCTATTAAAAATATTAATTATTTTAATAAAACACAATCTGGGCAGAATTTTACCAAATGATTTTAGGGTCTTGGAGATCTCATGTGTTCTAGCCTCTCTACAAAATTTCAGAGCTAGAGTACATCTAATGCTAGCCAAAATCAACACTCCCTCTTAGCGAAGAACGTGTCGTGGCAATACTTCCTAGCAGAAGTATCACACTAATCCATGGCATCAATCCTATGTGCTGCTAATGCTCGGCCTGCTGCCCTTCATCCACTGCATTGCTGCAACCTGTATTGTTGTCTATGACACTGCCACTGCTACTCCTATTCTACAACTCCTTCTCAATATGCTGCATCATGCTGCCCATAGCACTGCCACTGCTAACTGCCACAATGCAACTCAGTTGCTAAGAAGTAATAAATTGAAATAGTCACCCAAAAGATGACATGTTGGTCAGTCTGGATACCCCGTGATGCTAAAGCTACCTCTACTGCTAATCTGTGTTGACCTTCTGATGTTACTGCGCTGCTATTGTATCTGCTCTGTGCCTCCCGCACTGCTCAACACTCTACTATGCTCCTTCAGATTTTGGCACTCTAACTCTGCCACTGTCGCTCCATCATCACTCACACCAACTAACTCTTGTCATTTTGCTACTATCATTAAGGGCTCCAGTAGCCATATGCAATCCAAGAGTTTGGGCACCTCAAGGATCCCGCCCCAGGTGTAGTCCCCCCGACTACAGCTCATTGTCGCCCCACCTCTTCTCTAAAGGTGCATGAGCACTCATGGCGCAATCCTCATCATCGTCCTCCTTGTCAGCTTTCGCTGGAGCAACCTTTGAGTCAGACTTCTCTTCTCCTTGCCCATTTTCCGAGGGCATTGAGTGGCAAAATGTCACACTTCCCCACATCTGAAGCATCTGACTTTGGATATGATCCGAATTGGATCCATGAAAATTATCAAGTACCATGACTGTATCAAATCGGAACCGACTTCAAATTTATGAACAAAGAGCTATCGGAAGACTTTTGGACAATGGCAGTTTGAAGTCAGCAAGGAACGACGAGGACCTTGGTCAAAGCGCGATCATCGAGGCCCATGGAGACTGCGCAAAAGGCAAAACTGGCAATTAGGAAGCCCGGTTCAGGAAACAGAGACCATTTTTGATGCGTGATTAGTGCTAATCGCGGGGCAAAACCCCTTGAGAAGGAAAAGCCCCGAGCACTCGGTCGCATAGGAAGCCGGGAAACCGTAGGGAAAGCGCTAAAGGCGAAAGGTGGGTCTCATGCTCCAAAACCAGTGGTATATTGGAGGCACATTGGGGCGGTAAGCGGATTTGGTAGAAAACGAGCGATTCCATTCATCGCAAGACGCGTGTCTAGCGGTCGAGCAAGTCAACCGCGCGAAATGAGCGAACATTGTAGGATCTAGGGGCTCCAGATCTGACGATGGAGATTGCGTCTGATGGAGAAACCAGATTTGATAGGGGAATTAAGCCTCGGCATATAAAAGTCTGAAGTCCGATTTGACCGCTGAGTTGGCAGATGAATCATTCCACAGTGTAACTAAAATACCGAACCGTTGAGGAAGAGCTAGCGCAGTTCGTGAGAGGACAAGTGGCCACCTCCCTGTCAGACATTGGCAATGACGCAGGGGCAGGGAACTCCAAGCGAACAATAGCAGGCGATCCGAAAGGGCGGAAGAGGAAGCGAACAATCAAGGACAGATTGGCTTTAAGCCATGAATAAACAAACATAACAAAAGAGAATAGAGGACAATAAGGAAGAACCAAAGAAGAAAAACAGTGATAGAAAAGGCGAAAGAAACAGTAAAGAAAGACGTAGAAAACAGAGAGCCGAGTTGACCTAAGGCAGCATCGGGCAGACAGAACTAGGCTTGAGAGGTTCAATCCATCCCTGTGAGGATATCTCTCGGGAATTGAGCACCATTGGACTCATCCCATTAAAGACCAAAGAGGTCGAGACTTGGTAAGGAAAGAGTTTGTGCACTCTAATGGATTGGGGAATCCAAGAACCACCCTACTAAGCATCCTCTATTTCAGGAGTCTCAAGTTGAACTCATTGTAAATCTCTGCTTTAAAGACACAATAAAAGAAGGCCACTACTAAAAGCTGGACCAGAGACGTAGCCCTGGAGAATAGGGTGAACTTATTAATGCGTTGTGTTCTTGTCTTTGCTTACTGTGTTTCCCTTACTGTTTTCCATTTTCCATTGTCTGTGTATTTCGCAATCTGATCGATTCGTTGCCTAAAATAACATAGACACACCAACACATGAGTCTGTAATACCTTCATTCATTATTTATTTAACCGAGATCTCTCACGAGTGAATTTCAAATCAAGTGGTATCAGAGCTTTAGGCTATTAAGGTTAGACAAGCTTGTGTTGGTTTAGATGTTGAATGCTAAATAGATCAAAGCTCAAATTAGGAGAAGGAGAGTTGGTCGAAACTAATCTTAAAATTGGGAGAGTCTATCATCAGAAGACAATGTCAGAAGAAGTTTCTATGGGGCCAAACCTTCAATTCATAGATAGTTTCCTAGCCATAAAGTCCATGGTAGAAGAAATGTATAGGGACTTTAGAAAACATAAGGATGAAAATTCATCAGGCTCTAAACAAGACAAAGGAGAAGATGAGTCACATTCCCATGACTACTCAAAAGGCAAAGGGAAAGAGGAAAGCTTTCTCACACCTCCTAATAGCCCTAAAAAGAAAGCATCTTTGATCAAACTCGATGTTAAATTTGATTTACCTATATATGATGGAGAGTTGAATGCACAGAAGCTGGACAATTGGATTACACAAATTGATGTTTACTGCAAAGTGCAGAATATCAATTCCGACAAGAGCAAGATTCAGCTGACAAGCCTACGCCTTGGAGGCACTACCTTGGTTTGGTGGGAAGGTAGGACCCAAGCTGACATGAAAAGACATGGCAAGACTATCTCTGTCTGGAGTGAATTTGTTTCTGCAATCAAAAAGCAGTTCTATCCATTGGCCTACATGCAGCAAGCCATGATGAGTTGGCAAACTCTTCGACAATTGAAAGGGCAAAGTGTGCAAGGGTACACTCAAGAATTTAGAAAGAGAGCATGATTCTAGGAACCTCATTAGACTCACTGAGACTCTGTTGAAGTACATTGGGGTCTACACAACTAATGAGGCACACTATCCTATGTTTAACCACTAGTTAGTGAGGTATCTATACAGCCTACTCAGCTAGAAGCTAGAGGAAAGAATGGAAGTCCAGAAGTTGGGGGATCATCCCAACCCACTGCAAGCAAGAATAAGGAGAAAAGAAAGTAGAAATGGAAAGCAAGGAAGGCTAACACTGCATGGAAAAGCAAGGCTTCATGCACTCAACGTAAAAATGATGGGCATGATGAGCACTGTTGGATTCTGCATCCAAAGATGAGACCTAAGAAGTTCGAGGGCAAGAAGAAGATTGCTGCAGCTATTCAGAAATATTTGGGTTCAAACTCAAGAGATGAAACAACCATTGCAGACACAGGTATAAGAGGTAAGAATTCTGAAGCATCTACTAGTAATTCTACACAATCTACCATTGATGAAGAAAATGAGAGAAAAAGACATGAGATTTTCCATATTCGAGTTATTTCCAAACATCAAAAGATTGATATTTTGTTTGATAGTGGCTCCCAAGTAAATTTGATTTTTGAAGCAATTGTAAAGAAATTGGGATTAGTAACTACACCTCACAAGAAACCATACCATTAGGATGGTTGAATGAAAAAGCACAACTACAAGTGACTAGACAATGCAAACTCAAGTTTTCTTTTAGGTTAGCATTTGTAGATGAGGTTGAGTTAGACATAATTCCTTTGGATATATGTGGAATTGTTTTAGGAAGTCCTTACTTGTATGATAGAAAGGCTATTTTTTATAGAGCTGAGAACAAGTATCTACTTGTTAAAGATGGAATCGAATACTTTGTAAGAGCTCATAAGCTCAAGAATAATTATACTCTCATAAACTCAGGGCAGATGAAAAGAATGATAAATTCATGCAAACAATTTTTACTAATGGTTGTAAAGGAAAAGAAACCTGATACAACCAATGTATTTGAGGGCTGTAATGTTAAACAACAAGCTGATTTAGAAAAAGGTTGTTTCAGAGTATGATATCTTGTTTCAAGAACCTAAAGGTCTGCCACCCAAAAAGAAAATAGTGCATGATATTATTTTGCAGCAAGATGCTCCATTGCCTAACATTGGAATGTACAAATTGTCCGCTTTAGAGAATGCTGAAATCAAGAAACAGGTGTAGGAGTTGCTCGAGAAGAGATTCATTAAACCTAGCACATCACCATGTGGGTCACCAATCGTTTTGGTGAGAAAGAAAGATGGCTCATGGAGAATATGCATTGATTACCAAGCACTGAACAAGATAACAATAAAAAATCGTTATCCTCTTCCTCGCATAGATGATCGTTTAAATCAATTGAAAGAAGTTGTTTATTTCTCCAAGCTAGACTTGCATAGTGGATACCATCAGGTCAGAGTTGCAGAACAAGATGCATGGAAGACTGCTTTCAAAACAATGCAGAGATTGTATGAGTGGCTGGTCATGCCTTTTGGCTTAACTAATGCTCCTGCTACTTTCATGAGATTAATGAATGATGTACTCAGACCTTTTTTTGATGATTTTGTTATTGTGTATCTGGATGACATTCTGATATTTAGCAAAACATGGAAATAACACTTAAAGCATGTTAAGCAGACACTAGATGTTTTGAAAAGAGAAAAACTTTATATTAAACTCTCAAAATGTGAATTTGGCAAAACATCTCTAAATTATTTGGGTCATATAGTAGGGGGTGGCGAATTGAAGATAGATCCCTCTAAGGTGGCAATCATTGTAAAGTGACCTAAACCCAAATCTACTACAGAAGTTAAAAGCTTCTTAGGAGCAGCACAATATTGGAGGAAGTTCATTTCTAACTTTTCTTCGATTGCAGCTCCCTTACATGCTTTAAAGGATTGAACAAGGTGTATCAGTGGGGAGGCAAACAGCAGAAAGCCTTCGACACTTTGAAAGAAAAGATTAGTACAACACCTGTACTAGCATTGCTTGATCTTCAAAGACCATTTGAGATTCAAACAGATGCTAGTGACTATGCCATGGGAGCAATGTTGACACAACACGGTAAACCTATATGTTATCATTCTAAGACATTTAATTCTATAGTAGTTAACTGTCCTACATATGATAAAAAATTGTATGCATTAGTACAGAGTGTGAAAAAGTGGAAACATTACTTAATGGGAAAAGAGATAGTAATACATACTGATCATCAACCACTTCAATATCTACACTCCCAAACTAAGTTGCAACAATCAAGACACTATAAATGGATGGGTTTTCTACAACAGTTTCATTTAGTCATCAAATATAAAAATGGCATACACAATAAAGTTGCAGATATGTTATCTAGACCCATTATAAATGCATCTACTGTACTTAAGCATAATTCTATGTTACATGAGAGTTACATTGAACAATATGCTCAAGATATAGATTTTAAAGATGTATATGCAACTCTAAGACAAGGCAAATGAATAGAAGAATTGAATTATAATGTAAAGGATCGACTCCTATATTATTGTGGGAAGCTATGCATTCCACAAACTGAAAGAGTAAACATAATTCGAGAAGCACACACTTCTCTAATATCATGTCACTTTGGGGTAAGTAAAAGAGTTGCACAACTGCAAAGATTTTGTTATTGGCCAAAAATGAATGAGACAGTTTCTAGATATGTAAGAGGGTGTACTATGTGTGCTAAAAGCAAGCCCAACAATAGAAAACTAGACTTGTACACTCCATTACCAGTTCCTTCTCACCCTTGGGAAAGTGTTTCCATGGATTTTGTTGGAGGACTGCCTAAATCTAGGAAAGATCATGATTATCTATACGTTGTTGTGGATAGGTTCAGCAAAATGTGTATTTTGATACCTTGTAATAAACAAATTACAGCTGAACAAACCACAAAATTGTTTTTTGAACATGTATGGGTTCATTTTGGATTACCCACTTCCATTGTATTTGATTGAGACACCCGATTTGTGGGGAAGTTTTGGTCAAGTTTGTGGGAACTGATGGACACCAAACTGAAGAAAAGAACAACTTTTCATCCACAAACTGATGGCCAGACAAAAGTAGTTAACAAGATAGCGATCCAGTTACTCAGAGGATATTGCAGCAAGCATCCTAAGCTTTGGGATGAACATTTATGTTATGTGCAGCATGCTTACAATAGAGCAAAACATTTTTCTACACAGAGATCTCCTTTTGATTTCACACCAAGGTCTCCTTTGGATTTTGTCTTTGGTAAAGACACCACAGTTCAGGGACACAGTGATGTGGACATGGCAACTAGTTTCATTAAACAAATCCAAGAGATCCACCAGGCAGTACAGGAACAACTGGAAAAGAGCCAAGTCAAATACAAGGCAAGGCATAACAAGCATCGGATGGAGCATAGTTTCCAAGTTGGTGACCAAATATGGTTGTATATCAGCAAGGATAGGATGCAAGGTGAAGGTAAAAAGCTAAAACCTATCAGGTATGGACCCTTCAAGATACTTGAAAAGATTGGAGAGAATTCTTTTCGCCTTGATCTACCAGTGTACATGCACATCTACTCAGTCGTAAATTCATATTGCTTGAGATTGTTTGAACGTTCACTAATTGAGGATCTCGAAGAGCAGAGTCAATTGCCTTCTATTGATGACCTGCTACCTAAATATCCTAATGAATTGCAGGAAGACAGTTTTGGACAGGAAAGTGAGGACGACGCGCAGAGGAAATGTTGAGTACCTCAGAGTTGGGCTCAAGGGTTCAAAACCGAGTAGTGCAAAGTGGATAGAGATTGGACAAGTGAGACAATTGTACCCTCACTTAATCGATGCTTGAAAACCAACTTTTGGTGGTCCAAAAGCTTTCTTAGTGGGAAGGCCGTGATCCGAATTGGATCCATGAAAAATTATCAAGTACCATGACTGCATAAAATCAGGACCGACTTCAAATTTATGAACAAAGAGCGCTATCAAGAAGACCTATAGATAATGGCAGTTTGCAGTTAGCAAGGAACGACGAGGACCTCGGTCAAAGCACGCTGACCGAGGCCCATGGAGACCGTGCAGGAGGCAAAACTGGCAGCTAGGAAGCCTAGATTGGGAAACGGAGGCCATTTCTGATGTGTGATTAGCGCTTAGTGCTTAGCGCTAATCGCGCATCGCAGGGCAAAACCCCTTGAGAAGGAAAATCCCCGAGCGCTCAGTCGCATGGGAAGCCAGGAAACCATAGGGAAAGAGCAAAGGCGAAAGGCGAGTCCCACGCTCCAAAACCGATGGTATATCGGAGGCACATTGGGGCGGTAAGCGGATTTGGCAGAAAACGAGCGATTCCATTCATCGCACAACGCGTGTCTGGTGGATGAGAGAGAAAACCGCCACTCATTGCGCACTAACGGTTGAGCAAGTCAACCGCGCGAAATGAGCGAACACCGTAGGATTTGGGGGCTCCAGATCTGACGGCAGAGATTGCGCCCGATGGAGAAACCAGATTTTGACAGGGGAATTAAGCCGCGGCATATAAAAGTCTAAAGTCTGATTTGACCGCTCAGTTGGCAGATGAATCATTGCATAGTGTAACTAAAATACCGAACTGTTGAGGAAGAGCTGGCGCAATTTGTGAGGGGACAAGTGGCCACCTCCCTGTGAGACGTTGGTGATGACGCAGGGGCAGGGAACTCCAAGCGAACAACAGCAGGCGATCCGAAGGGGCAGAAGAGGAAGCGAACAATCAAGGACAGATTGGCTTTAAGCCATGAATAAACAAACAGAACAAAAGAGAACAGAGGACGATAAGGAAGAACCAGAGAAGAAAAACAGTGACAGAACAGGCGAAAGAGATAGTGAAGCAATAAGCAGAAAACAGAGAGCCGAGCTGACCTAAGGCAGCATCGGGCAGACAGAACCAAGATTGAGAGGTTCAAGCCATCCCTGTGAGGATATCTTTCGGGAATTGAACACCATTGGACTCATCCCATTAAAGACCGGAGAGGTTGAGACTTGGTAAGGAAAGAGTCTGTGCACTCTAGTGGCTTGGGGAATCCAAGAACCACCCTACTAAGCATCCTCTGTTTCAGGAGTCTCAAGTTGAGCTCCTCATTGTAAATCTTTGCTTTAAAGACACAATAAAAGAAGGCCACCACTGAAAGCTGGACTGGAGACGTAGCCCTGGAGAATAGGGTGAACTCCTTATTAATGCGTTGCGTTCTTGTCTTTGCTTACTGTGTTTCCCTTACTGTTTTCCATTTTCCATTGTTTGTGTATTTCGCAATCTGATCAATCCGTTGCCTAAAATAACATAGACACACACCAGCACATGAGTCTGTAATACCTTCATTCATTATTTATTTAACTAAGATCACTCATGAGTGAATTTTTTATCAGGATGTCTTTCTTTTTCCTCTTCTACTGCTTTTGTTGTCCCATTGATGCGAGAGTTGCATCCTCCTCTTCCTCCTCCTTGACTCTGATTCCTTTTCCGCTACCTCCCACCTTGGTTAATCATATGATCTCTTCCTATCGAAGAGTGGGCCATCTCCTCCCAACTGGGGAGGGAAACCCTGCCCAAGATGGTCTAGACAAATGTCTCCTAGTGTTCAGTGACTGAATTTAGGGCAGTCCTGACCATGACATAAGACACTGTTATTTTTGGACAAATGTCCCCAGAAAAACCCAATGCGAGAAAATCGGTGCAATAGATCTGAAGGTTTTATTACTATGCAGTAGAAATTCGAGTACAACTCCTTGGATGCTCAACTAGCAATCAATACAGAGAGAAACTGGACAAAACAAATAGTGAGATGCTCTCACCCTGTCATTGGAAGAATCTGAGTCTGATCATGCTAGACTAGAGCCTCTGCGTAAGCCTCATGCAGTCTCTTTGTCACCCATATTGAGAATTACGCTGCTCCTCCTTCGAACCCTCTACTCACTGGAAATTTTGAATTTTTGCCTCCTAGTCTCACACCCCAGCTCTCGACTTCTGAAATTTGATTTCCTCAACAGGAATTCAATCTCCCTCTAAGGCCTGCGCTGCCACTGCCTCAGCTCTGTGTGGGCCAGTGTCTACCTCTCTTTGGACGCCATTCTGCCCTCTCAGCCTTGTACTCTCCAACCCAGGAAAACTTCCTTCTTCCAAATACTATCCTTGCCCCTCACTGCAAAAGATCACTTCGATCACTCCTCTAACAACTGCTGCACTACCCTCTCTGAGAAATTCGATCTTCTTGATCTCTCTCGATGTGTTTTCCAAAACCCTCAAGCCTGCTTAAATAATCTTCTCGTTGACATTCAACAACCTAGATTAGAAGTTAATCAATGCTAAGATCATCTCTGCTTGATCATCGTCTTCTTCTAGAAGTTACACTGACAGTTACATTAATACCCATTAATTATTTTAATTTCCTAAGTTTAGACGTAGGGTCCCATTAAAAATAATTAATTATTTTAATAACACTTTATTCGAGTGGAATTTCTCGAAAAGTTTTCTAGGTTCTTTAGAATACATGTGCCCAAGTCTCCTTGCAAAATTTGAGACTTATAGCACATCCAATGTTACCAGAAATCAACACTAACAATGGCTTGTAGAGAATCAAAAGAATTATCAGGAAAATCATGAAACCAATCCATAGCATCATCTTCCAAAGAAAGGAAGAAGAGTCACATCTTGAAGTCTACCACTTATTCATACAAAGGCTAAACTTCTTGATATGATCATTAGAAGTTATTGCATTATTACCTTGAAACACGGGCAAATTATCACAAGCTTTCTCTGGAAAGTTATGAGGATAACCTTGAATGTTAGAAACAATGTTTTAAAACTCCGACTCCGACATCGACTCAGCCGAGGGTCGACTCCGACTCCGACTCCGTATCAACTTGGCCGACTCGATTTCAATGACTCTGTCGTTGTAAAAAATACATTAAATATTTATTTTTTTTATAAAAAAACATAATTTTAAAGATTTTCATTCGTGTTTCCAAACACACAGCATTAGAATATAAATAGAAGACAACATATGATCAAAGCAGACTCATGTATATATCCATTATATCGACATGGCACCCAGTGCACTGTCCAATACATACATGATGATGATATAGAGATCAAAACAAAAACACCTAACCAAGGAGGCTAGAAATGGCCTCTACAACAAAAGTAAATTGTGATCAGTACTACTGGCTAGTGGCATCACTGGCTACTGCTAGAGGAGCCAAGATCATCTAGATCAACCTCTGGATCAGAGTCAGACAGGGGGCCCCATGGCTCCTCATCATCATCTCCAACCAAAACTGTAGAAGTGGTAGCACTATCAGGGTGTGCAGCAGCTGCAAGATGCAAGCTAAGATAGACGAGATATGTGCTTCTGTCATGGCTCCACAGAAGAAGCGCCTGCAACTGGAGGACTTGGGGCTGGCCTTGAGGCTAGTACAAGTGGATCAGGATTTGCATTCAACTGAAAATTATGTTCGAGTGTTGCCTCCACCTGTAAATCCAAATCAAGATCTTCATCAGAATCAAACTTTGTTGGATGACTCTCCACTACCCAATCTGATATTGGATCAATGTCTTCCAACACAATGGGATTTGAATCAGGTCTATTGTTCAACAGTTGGTTGTGTCTAAGCCGAAGGTTGTATTGGACATAAACTAGATCATTTAACCGTTTTTTATTTCCAAACGGTTTCTCTTCTTTGTGTGAATCCTCTCATAGAGAGACCAATTGTGTTCACACCTAGTAGCACTACAAGTTTGACTCAAAATACGAATTACAAACCTCTGCAATTCAGGACAATGGCTACCAAAAGCCTCCCACCATTGTGGTGCAAAAAACATAGGAGTGTAATGAGTTAGCTCAACAAAATTACAAATTATATCCAACTTTCAAATTATAAATGATTTAATGAAATAAATATTAAGAATTTGAAGATTGAAATCTTTGTTTACCTGGCTCATCTACTTCCCTTGCAATCTTTGCTAGGTTCTTTCCAAAGGTTCTAAGGCACTGCTAAAGGTTGTGGCCTGTCAATGTATCTCCAGCTAATCACACTCCAATGGGATCATGCAATCAATGCAGTTAATTAATCCATCTCTAACCTCCCCCTTCAAAGCTCCTATCACCTTAGCTTTATAATGATACCATGGTTTCAAAAAATACCCAGTTGCATGTATAGGGCGATGGAGTTGATTGTTCCATCTTTCATCAATAATTGCCCAAATGGGCCCATACTTAAGCCACTTTATCCTTGTATACCCTCTTTATTTGCTCCTTTGCTTGATACATAGTCTGAAAAATGAAGCCCATAGCCAATCTTTCCCCATCCACCAACTGCAACACCTTAACCAGTGGCTCAACAAGCTTCACAATCTCTGCTGCCTTTCTCCAAAATATTTCTTCATTAACTTTTATTTTCAATTCTTTTCCTTCCAGTTTGTGAGACCACTGGCTTTGATTCCATTCTTCACTGGAAAAAATCTTTTGCACATTTCTATGTTGTGAAAGCATAGATTGCAATGTCAAAAAATGAGTAACAAATCTAGTGATTGCAGGCCTAATTGCACATTTCTATGTTGTGAAAGCATAGATTGCAATGTCAAAAAATGAGTAACAAATCTAGTGATGGCAGGCCTAATAATATCCCTGAGACCACTGGCTTTGATTCCATTCTTCACTGGAAAAAATCTTTTGCACATTTCTATGTTGTGAAAGCATAGATTGCAATGTCAAAAAATGAGTAACAAATCTAGTGATGGCAGGCCTAATAATATCCCTACCCCCTCATCAAGCTCAAAATCCATGAATGATTGTAGATAAATTTTGTTATGATTTTGGCATGATCTACAGTGTTTTTGACCCAATCTAATTTGCCAATATCCTCAAGCATGAGGTCTATGCAATGTGCAGCACATGGGGTCCAAAAGATGGTTCTGTTCTTTTCCTCTAAGAGTTTACCAGCAAGAACATAGTTAGAGGCATTATCTAATGGCTTGAACAACATTAGCCACCCCCACCTCCTCAACAACCTCATCCAATAGCTGAAACAACAGTTTTCCATCTTTTACCTTATCAGATGCATCAACTAATTTTAGAAACATGGTTCCCTGTGGGCAGAAGATAAGAAAGTTATGATGGTACAGTTTCTTTGATCATTCCATCCATCTAACATGATGGTACATCCTGTTCTTGCCCATAAGTCCTTGAAATCTTTCAAATACTCATTAATGGAGGCAATTTCTTTCTACAAACGATACCCCTTAGCTCATGCATAGTAGGGCCTTTGAAGCCTTTTCTAGCAGCATGTATGGCATCAAACATAGGCTCATAATATGGTGAACGGGAAGTGTTTTAGGGGATATCAGCATCATACCACCATCTAGCTATGTAGTCACAAGCAGTGTCCTTTAATTCTTTCTTCCAATGGTCATCTAAAGTGGGCTACAAATGACTTCTACTAAGTTGATGACCATGTGCATTTGATGGAGAGGAGGGAGTGAAATAACTTTTGATATTCATATCACCCTTTTTCGTTTTACCCTTTCCCTTTTCTTGAATAGACTCAAAAGAGGGAGGAACATATCGAAAGGGGTTGGATGCATCAGTACAAGGAATAGAGGAAGAACGCTCAAAATCAAAATGGGGGTTGGTAACCAGCGTTTTTTGTATATTCCTCTTCCTCCCAATTTCAGCCTCTAACTCTTTTTGCCTAGCCTTATCTTCTTTAAACTTCTCAAAGCTGGCTAACAAATCCTTCCTAATCTCCCCAATTTCTGGTGAGGTACATGGAGTAATTTGGCCTCTAATCCCCGCCAAATGTTGTTTTAGCCTATTAATGCCCCCAGGACCTTCCTTAATTTTCCTATGGCAAATAACTTTTGATATTCATATCACCCTTTTTCATTTTACCCTTTCCCTTTTCTTGAATAGACTCAAAAGAGGGAGGAACATATCGAAAGGGGTTGGATGCATCAGTACAAGGAATAGAGGAAGAACCCTCAAAATCAAAATGGGGGTTGGTAACCAGCATTTTTTCTATATTCCTCTTCCTCCGAATTTCAGCCTCTAAATATTTTTGCCTAGCCTTATCTTCTTTAAACTTCTCAAAGCTGGCTAACAAATCCTTCCTAATCTCCCCAATTTCTGGTGAGGTACATGGAGTAATTTGGCCTCTAATCCCTGCCAAATGTTGTTTTAGCCTATTAATGCCCCAGGACCTTCCTTAATTTTCCTATGGAAAAATTTGCGATGCATTTGACTATCAACCATGTCAACATATGCCCAAGCAACATCTTTCACTCTAAGTGCCATTTTTTGACTTGGAAATGAAACAAACAATCTAAAAAAAAACATTGATTCAATGTTCATTTCTTTCACAAAAAACATTGATTCAATGTTCATTTCTTTCAGAGAGTTCCAGATGCAACAAGAGAAGATGTCGAGAGAATCGATCAAGACCACCTCTTCTTCTGCAAATCTCGGACTGTAACAAGGCATGCTTTCATAAAAACACAATGGTTTCTGGGATTATATATCACTGTTAAAAATAAAAATTACAACATCAGTAAAACAGTGAGAAGTTAGGGTTCAGCTAGCAAACCAAGGTACCTTGGGGCTTTGTAGATGGCTAGGAAGACTTCCAACGAAGATGACTACTTGAAAACACAATGTTAACCCAAAAATCACTGCAAAACAAATTGTTAGAGATAAAATGTCAATCCCTTGAAGAAACCCTTCTTTGCAATGAGATCTAGCCCGTGTAGGGCTTATGGCCTTCTTAATGCTTACAAAATAGGTCTCAAACACTAGCCTTTTAGGTTGGGTAAGGGCTAAGGCCTTCAGAAAATGGGTTTTCCCCTGATTTGAAAATAAGCAACTTGCAAAAATAGCCTAAAAACCCTAGATGTCTAGGGTTTCTAAGGTCTACTTCTTCCTCAATCTTGAAACAAATTTAGAATAAAAAGCCAAATAAACTATGTATTTATCTCAAGAAAATTTGTTAATTGTATGGAGAATCAAACCACCTAAGATTAACCCAAAACTATCAATAGCATGATTTTATATTCATCTAATGAAAACAAATCCAATACTATGCACAACATAGGAAAGCCCGTAGTTAGTACATACCCCAAATCATAAACATGGAACACCTTGAAATTGCACCCCAAAGTCTATTATTATAGAAAAATGGTTCCTAGTGGAACAATAGTTTACAGGATAGCTTTAGCAACACTTTTCTAGCTAGAGACCATCGTGCTAGAGACTTGAATCACTCTCTAATTTATAGATAAATCCTCCAAATAAAAAAATAATAGCTAGTTTATTTGATCCTTGTCAAAATAATCTTGGTCGTTGATAAACACTACACTTCGAGATCTTTTAATATTCGCCTTTGATTTTTTATTTTTTAAAAATTTCCAAATTTATCATTTAATTCCATTTTAATTAGCTCAAAATTAATTACTTTGAGCTAGGGCCCACATTCAAACATACGATCATGACAAATGAGCGAGGGCACATAATGACTGGCTCAAGTGGTGGAGAATAGTAGCACATTGAGCTATCAGGTGATTGTTAGTTAGGGACTAAAGACAAATATAGGAGAAAATTTCTCCTATTGGGGTCACCCACTAGTGGTGGGTAACATCTGCCTCCAACTCGGATATGAGCTCTCAGTAGAGTGCATGAAACATGTACTCGAACAGGGAGGTCATGAAAACACTAGCAATCTCCTGGGACTACAGACCTATTACCTGCACATCGTAAACAAAGGAAATGGGACAACATGTTTTGGTGGCGTCCTTTAATCACCCATGCCTTTGTTATTCCATAAAATCAACAAGAAATAAAATCTATTCTATAATGCAAATCAACCTATACATGCAACTAGGTATTTCCTAAACCCAATGAGGCTTCAACCAGCTTTTCCAAAGATGAAGTCGGGTAGGCCCACAATGAATGTATACATGCAACTAGGTGTCTCTTAAACCTAATGTACCCTTAGGTTAAAGATGAATGTATACATGCAACTGGTTATTTCCTAAATCCAATGTACACTTACAAAGCCTTAACCAACTAGGCATGTCAGAGATGGAATGTACACTTTCGTAGAGGTGCATCATCCCCAATCAAAATATCTATGATAACACAATGTGCACTTACAAAGCTTTAACAATTTTGGAGAAGAACAACTTGGGCATGTCAAAGATGAAATGTATACTTCCCTAGATTGTGTCATCCTCAATCAAAATACCTACAGTGACAAATGTTGACCATGTACATGCCAATAGTTTCAAGAAGCAAGGGTCTGGTGTATTCCTTTTATCACTGATTGATCATTATAGTGGCATCTAGATAAGGCAGTGGATAAATAATTGTTTTAGATCCTCTCTTGTGATCTCATCTAAGTGTTAAGGATAACCTTGTCTTCATTGGAAAACATAACTAGGTTCAGTGTTTATTTAATGTATTTGAGTCATCTTGAAATGTACTTGTGAAAATAATAAAGAAAAGAATTATTATTATTATTATTATTATTGTGACTTATTAAAGCATGGGTTTCATGTTTGGGTCACCATGTTGTAGGTCAAAGTTGCCAGTGAGGACTTCTAGGATTTATTTTGAGTGAATAGTCATTGTACTTTTAAAGAGGCCTTTCTTGGGCTTTTGAATTATGTAAAAAGGTTAAGTATTGAATCAAATATAATTTACGTATCCTCCACATCAAGTCGGCCTAAGGACACTAATTCGATCTCACATGGAGCCCATAAATACAAGCAAGTTGAATTCATTTTTAGCACTCTCTCACAAGAAATTCGATATCTCTTGAAGCCGGAGGAAGTGCGAAGTGCGAAGCCGAGAAGCCAAAGGAAGTGCGAAGTATGAAGCTGAGAAGCCAAAGGAAGTGTGAGTTGGGTGGAGTCTAAGGAGAAGAAGAAAAACGAAATTTTGGTGCCTCTCTCTCTTTGTTTCTTGCCCTAGATTAGGAGATCAAAGTCTTCCAAGTTTTGTTGACGTCAAACGCTACCTGATGCTATAAGTTGCTACATAGTCGAAGTTGCTAGAAGATGTTAATTTTTGGGTAGGATCGAATGTGCTCTAGCTCCAAAATTTTGTGGAGGGGCTAGAACACATGAGATCTCCAAGACTCAAAAATCGTTTGGTAAAATTCCAACTGGATTGTATATTATTAAAATAATTAATATTTAAGTCTAAACTTAGAAAAATTAAAATATTAATGGGTATTAATGAAAATATGGGTGAGAAGCTTCTAAGAGACGAGGATCAAGTCTAATTTAATCTTAGCCGTTGATTAGAGATTAAATCACGACCAAAATTAAATCACAACCGTTGATATCTCAATAGGAAAAGTATAAAGGAAGACTTGAGAGTCATTTGGATATACACCTGGCAAATACTCAATAACCCGAGGGAAATCAATTCTCTAAGGAGTAAGAGTTCGATTTCAGAGGTAGAGTTGCAGGGTGAAGGAGGAGGAGTGTATCAACATCAATTGGAGACTAAGGAGGAGGGGACGTAGTGCATTAGAGGGACAACGCAAAGGGACAACTTAGAGAGGTAGCGCAACAAGGGACGCAGTCCTCATGTTGTGGTTACGCAAAGGTGACGCAGTGAAGGCTGGAGAGTCTCTTGGGTGTCAAAATTTCTCCGAAGGGTAGAGAAAAATTATCTCAGGTGTTTTCTCAAAGATTTCTCTATGTTCTACAAATCATTCCTTGTAAAGAGATTGTTGCAGAAGAATAATAAATAAACCCTCATCTATTGCTCCGGTTTTTGGGCATCGGGTTTTTCCGAGGACTATTGTCCAAAAATAACATTGTTGATGTGGTTGATTCTTGTGCTTGTATTTCATTGTTCTTTTCTCTATGCTATTATGTGACAACTGCAGTAGAATTTACTTTGATGTTTACTAAAGGGTTTTTGTAAATAACTTATTGTTGAAAATAAGTAGGAGAAATAAATCAGCTACTGAGTATAATTTCGTATTTG
This sequence comes from Pinus taeda, assembly GCA_000404065.3. NCBI lineage: Eukaryota > Viridiplantae > Streptophyta > Pinopsida > Pinales > Pinaceae > Pinus > Pinus taeda. The sequence goes on from APFE031751662.1 coordinate 65,195, forward strand.
AAATTTTCACAGAAGAGAGGTCTATGATCTGGAAGGTTGACTTTGTGTGGAGGGAAGGTTTGGTTTTTGTCTATGGCGAAGAGTCTCAAAGAATACTATTGAAGGGAAGAGAATTTTGACTGGGTTTTCCCCTCAACGTGGGTTTTGCCCTGGCATAGTGCTTACATCTGGTGTCCATTGTTTTATGTGCTTTCACTTTTCTAATTGCTTGATGAACAAAAAGAAAGAAAATATAAAGAATCGTAATAACAAATGAAGAACATCAAAAGTAATTATCAAGAATAAGAAAACCTTTCTGCCTTTCTAATTTTCTAACATGGTATCAGAGCTTTGGTGAAGAAAGAAGAAAAAGGCAGTCTCAAGCACTTGATTAAGGAATCATTCAAAGAATTATCTCAAGGAACAAATCTACCATATTCAAGGAATATTTCTAACACAATCAAGGGAGAGAACAGACTTGAAGTGGCCTCAAACTACATATCCTGGAAGAAGAGGATTGACCTCAACCTTGAAAAGAACAAGGTACTAGACTTAAGTCAAAGGAAAAGTATGTTAAAATTGGCAACCAGGGCAAAACTTCATGTGGGTCATCTTATTCATGGCTGACAATATTTTTATTAGATTCCTCTCGTCGATAGGTGTAGGATTGATATAAAAATCATCCGATTCCGATAAGTATTCATGGAGATATGAATTTATTTTGATTATGGAATTATTATCAAGCCGACCTACAATTCATGTAGGCTCAGAAGCCCAACAGTGGCATCCATTCAAACACTAATGTTGTGTATAAATATAGGACTTTTCCTCATTTGGACTCACTCATCTCATCACATCTCTCTCTCTCTCTACTGCGCAGAAAAGAGTCTCTTCTCTATTGCGCAAAAAAGGGTCTCTCTCTCACACATTTGAAGTTGGAAGCTGCCCAAACTGAAGTTGCAACTGCAGAAGTAAAGATTGACCCGCGTGGACTAGAAGATCTCTTCATTTGAATTGCGTTTTAGGTTCATCTGAACCTCCTCTGAAAACCACAACTTTTGGTGGTGGAATCAAGTCAATCCGACAGACGGTTTGCAAGATATCGACTACCCTAATTTGAAGGAAGCTGCCGAAACTGAAGCTGCAACTACAGAAGTAAAGATTGACCTACGTGGAATAGAAGATCTCCTCATCTGAACTACGCTATAGGTTCATCTGAACCTCCTCTGGAAGCCACAACTTTTGGTAGTCGGTTTGTGAGATATCATCTGCCCTAGTTTGATGATGAAGCCGCTAATGCTGATGCTACTGATCTAAGGTTTGCTACTATTGATATAAATCAGATTTATTGTACTATTTCTCTCTACTAAATTATTGAAGATAAAAGAAGATTTGATCAAAGGGTTTCCCCACACATTGTGGGCTTTGTCCCTGGCTAGCCGCCACATCTTGTGTCTCTTGTCTTGGCTTTTTTTCTGTCGATCATTTAATGTTCTATCTGCACTTTACTTTATGTACATGTGATTGCTAATCTGTGGAATATAATAAGAAAAAGAAGTAAACTGTTATAAGCATAGAACATACCATAACTTAACATGGAACCAAAGCTGAGGTGAAGACAAAGCCCAAGCAAGAGCAAGAGCAATCATCGAAGAGAAGATTGGTGAGACTATCCTAAAAGAACTATGGGGTCCTCAACAGTCTGCCGAAGGCCAGCTTCATAAGGAAGATGACTATCACGGATGGAAGATCTCTATTGGTCTAACCCTAGAATATCCAGGAGTGCTGGACCATGTAAGAGGCAATATTGTTGAGCCTCCATCAAATGCATCCGTTGCTCCATGGAACAAATGGAAAACCGAAGAAGTCAAAATAGAAGACCATCCGGGACTCTATCGACAAGCACTTGGTGGCCTACATCTCTGAACTGGACACCTCCAAGGAAATCTGCGATAGACTGGTGAGTTTATTTAAAGTTAATGATGCAAATCAAGTTTTGTTTCTTAGAAATAAACCGAGGGAAATCAAGAAGGGTAAAGATGAGTATGAAAGCATACTTCTTAAGAATAACCGAGATCAAGAATGATCTCCTATCTATTGGGGAGGCTATTACTGACAGGGAAATGGCACTCACGACTCTTGGAGGATTACTATCCGAATGGTACGTGTTCAGGACTATTCTTCTGAACTATAATGTAATTCCTGGTTTCAAGGAATTAATGGCTAGATGCATTCAAGAAGAAACAAGGGAAGAAGAGCAAGAAATGCCCATGCCTAAAGGTCCTCCTGCTGCCTTTTGTTCTCATGCTAAGAAAAGAAATAATTCCGGGACTAAATCAAAAGGAAAGGCTGGACCTAAGGCTGGAAGAAAATGACGATGTTACATCTGCAATAAAGCAGGTCACTATGCAAGGGAGTGCCCTGATAGAAAGGACTCACATTGGGACGATGATCAAAATCCCTCTGATGGCAATCAAAGGAATGACAAATTCAATAGCAAAGGTAAGAGGAGAGTTGGGAATCGAGGAAGAGGAAAACCATTCAAGAAGGCTAGAACTTCCAGGATATATTAAATGCACTTGACCTCAAAAGGAACCTAGTGTCCATCTCCGCAATGGAAGAGAAAGGCTACAAGGTAACCTTCAATGATGGCAAGGTACGTATATGGAAAAATAATGTTAAAGATGCCTTTACTCTTGGGTTTAGTGTTGATTCATTATATTAGGTCAATGGAAGTCCGCTAGGTGTCATGTCTTATGACACATCTCTTCAGTCCGAACTTTGGCATCGGAGGTTTGCCCCCCTTCATTATAAAGCTATACTTCATGTAAGACAAATGGTAACAGGGATGCCCGAATTTCGAGTAAAGAAAGGATGTGTATATCCAGGATGTGCCGAAGGAAAGCTCAAAAGGGGACCATTCCCCTCAAGCCAAAGCAAGACCTCCGATATATTACAGTTGGTTCACTCAAGCATACCTGAGGTTGGCATTAAGAGGGAGACTACTACACCACATACTCTTGAGCAGAATAGTGTGGCGGGAAGCAAGAACCGTACGATTGTGGAAGCTGTTTGGGCCATGCTACATGATCAAAGACTTCCGAAGTTTCTATGGGCTGAAACTACAAACACCTCCGTATATGTACAAAATCGATGCCCTCATCAAGCATTGGGTTCCAAGACTCTTGAAGAAATGTTCACTGCCGGTCAAAGGGAAGTCGTGATTAGTCATGATGTCACCTTTGACGAAGATATGGCTCTCAGCAAGGTGGACAATCTTCCGACTTTAAAGAGCTCTCAGAAGCCGACACCAGGGAACCGAAAGAAAAGGATGATGAATCAATGCCTGATGTCGAAGAACCCATGGATCCGATTGATCCTCATCCACATGAGCCTTCCTCTTCTAGGAAGAGGCCTTCATGGCTTAGGGGGATACTTGATGATGTTGAAGGACATGCTGCACCCTGAGGAACCTTCCGTCAAAGTAAGAAACCTAACAATTATCAGGGATACCTGACCATCATGAGCACGATCATACAAAATGAGCCTTCATCATTCTCAGATATCGTCAAGCATTAAGTATGGAAGGATGCTATGACCATAGAATATGAGTCTATTATGGAGAATGATGTCTGGGAAGTAGTTCCCAGACCCCAGACAAGACAATTGTTACTTCAAAATGGCTTTACAAGATAAAGCATGCAGTAGATGGAAGTACGAAAAAGTATAAGGCTCGTTTTGTTGCTCGTGGTTTATCCCAAAAGGAAGGTATAGACTATGATATTTGCACCTGTTGCCAGATATACGACCATTCGCTTGATCATAGCCCTTGTGGCTTCACAAGGATGGAACCTACATCAGATGGATGTCAAGACCGCGTTCTT
>APFE031751664.1:0-11621 GCA_000404065.3 Pinus taeda
GGAGTTTTGACCCGAGAGAGCCTTCTCATACCTCGTAGGGCTAGCTACGAGGTGAAATGGTTTGATGTAGCCTTGAGAATTTGTCTATCTCAGCCTAGGTGAATTCCAAGTGCTAACATAGCCTAAGATAAATATTTCATTGTAAGTCATCTCAGACCGTTTTGTTTATCTATTCACTGAGCGTGACTTAGAGAGAGCCCTCTCTTGTTCTGGTAGGGCTAGCTACTAGACTGAGTGTGGTTTGTGGTTACCCTAAATTTTGCCTTCCTTCAGCCTAAGGCGGATTTAGGTGCTAACATAGTGGTGACTCCGCTGGGGAACGAAATCAATCCCCTTACTTCTTGATAATTCTAAGCTTCCGGATGATAAGTTTAGGATTGGATAGGCTGAGTAAGTTGGTTGTGTCCTTTGATTTTTCTCAATAGCGTGCTGGCTTCTAGAAGATATACCAGAGCTAATCCAGATCCAGATCCTCCACACATCTACAAAAATCCCAATTTGATTTCAAGAATTCGTCGTCAAGAAAGCTCTATATCTCCTGTGTTCAAATCCCATTCATGCCTGGACATTTTTGGGTATCTTGAAGAGCTAGAGTTTGATGAGCAGTTTGAAATATCGTTGTTCGAAACCAAATCCTAAAGGGCGGTTGACTCTACTGTCCACAATCCACAGTTTCTTGTAGACTTGGAGACAGAAAGGGCTAACCGATCGATTGATAACTACATTATAGCTCAGCTTCAAACTCCAATTGCTATTCCCTTACAAACTGTGCACACTCCTCCAACACCTCCGAGGCCAAATCCACCAAGAGTGATGGCTGCCCGTTTTGTACCCCTTGTTCTACCTCAAGTTCTAGCTGATATGCCCACAGATTATCAAAGAAAAATCCCATTTTTTGATGGCACTCCTAATAGCATTACTGCTCAGCAACAAGTGGACAGAATGGCAGATTTCTATGAACTTCATAAGATCGATGCCAAGAATGTGGCAATGAGACTCTTTGTATAGAAATTTGCAGGTGAAGTGAGGAAATGGTTCAAAGGTTTGTCAGCTGCACGTATCACTACCTTGGCTGACCTACAAAGACAATTTTTAAACCGCTGGGAAGTGAAAAAGAATCCTCTTCAAATTCTGGCTGAATATGAGCAAATCAAAAGAAACGTTGGTGAGTCGGTCCAATACTATTGCATTAGATTCAATTCAGTTTATAACGAAATTCCAGATCATCTAAGGCCACTTGTGGGACTAGCCATGGTGAAGTTCCCGGATGTTTTTGATGCTGACATGGCTTATCAATTAAGAGAAAGAGAACTGGCCACAATGGAAGACATGCAGAAGATAGCAATCAGCGTTGAAGCAAATCTGCTGACCAAGAGAGCTAGAGCAAAGGCAGTAAAGAAGGTCACCGTAAAGGAAGAATCTTCCTCGGTAGATCAATTACTCCAGAAGGTAGAACAGATGCTTGAAAGGGTGAAACTTGACAAACAGGAGCCACAAGTTAGAAATTCTAACTTTCGTGGTCAGCAACAACCACAATATAGAATAAGACAAAGAGATCAATGAGCCCAAGAGTAGACAACACAATAGCCAATACAGACACCTTTGCAGCAAAATTTTGTGCATGGACCGGAGTTAGATGAGGACGAGAATATAATAGGTGAAGAAAATCACCTCTTTACTCCAGATGATTTTCCTATTTATCTCACTGAGGATGAGGAGTATGCAAAAAGTTCAGTTGTACACAAAGACGTAGATTTCGTTCTAGCAAATGATACCATCTTGGAGGAAGAATCAGATGAGTACCAAAGAGGCTATATGAATGCTTTGTCTGCCTAGAAGCAGCGATATTCACTTAGAAACAGAGATGTGCTGGTCAAACCAATTCAGAAAACAAAGGATGTTGAGGCATCAAAGAATGATTCGTCAGTTACACAAAGGAAAGGAAAGGAGGTGGTTGGTCCGGAGAGCAGCAAATCACCATCAGCAGAACAATCACATCAGCAAATTGCATCGAAAGAAAAGGAAAGGAAAGAAATTCGAGTCAAAGAGGTAGAAAAGATTCCCGCTTTTAATTTAGAGAATGAGATTTCTAAATTAAAGGTATCCATCCCCTTGACTGAAATAATGAAGAACAACAGTTATATAGGACAAGTATCTAAAATGTTGAATTTGGACCTAATGTTCGACATGGTGAATGTCGAAGATGATCAACTTGAAATGATTTTTGGGGCAGCATCGAATGGTGAGTCTCCTGATAGTGATGTGCCACCCTTCTATATCAATTTAAGATTGCATGATTTTGTGTTACATAATGCCATGTTTGATTCTGGAGCCTCTCACAATCTCATGCCCATGGCTATCATGGATAATCTTGGTCTGGACATCACCCGGTAATACCATGATCTGTATTCGTTTGATTCCAGCAGAGTAAGATGTATAGGACTCATCAAAGACTTGGTTGTGAGCCTGGATCAGCTCCTAATGAAGAATGTTTTGATGGATGTTGTTGTAGCAGATATTCCTCCTAGGTTTGGCATGCTTCTTTCCAGGTCTTGGGTAGCTAAATTGAAAGGGAAACTACAACTAGATTTCTCTTATGCAATGATTCCGGTGTTTGGCCAAATGAGGAAATTGTATCAGGAACAAAAAATGAAATACATGATCATAAGCAAGGAGAAATCAATAAATCATCCGATTAACTATGTACATACATATTTAGAGTCTTTTGTTTTGTATTCAGATAGTTTCAATGATATCGATAGTCAGTTAGTAGAAGCAGATGATATTCTGGAAATAACAGAAAATTTTAGAGGAGTTTTAAAGAAAGAAGAACAAGAACAGTAGAACACCGTTGGGCAATTAGCTGAAAGTAATGGATAGCAAGCAGACAAGGCACAACAAAAAGATTTCCAGCACTTGCAAGAGGAGGAAGAAGGTTTGTGGACCATGGATTTCGATGGAGCAGTGGGAAATGATGGTGCTGGAATTGGAATTTGAGTACGCGGTCCTTTCTCCGCCCCGAACAAAGTCCCTAGTAACGTGCGGGTATGCTCTTACAAGTTGGCTTTTGATTGTTCAAACAATGAATCTGAGTATGAATCTTTGATTACTGGCCTAAAGATTCCAAGAAATCTGAATGCGAAGAGGATTTCAGTATATGGCGACTTCGAATTGGTTATCAAGCAGGTCAAAGGCGAATATCAAGCAAAGTATCCTAGGATGCGGGCTTACCGTAATGCAGTTCTAGACATCCTAAAATTATTTTCAGAATACACCTTGACATGTGTTCCTCGTATAGAAAATAGTATTGTTGATGCTCTTGCTAATCCAGCAAGTAGTTTGAAGATCCCAATGAACTCCAGCAATAAATTCGAAATCCATGTCAAGCATCATCCAACCGTTCCAAACAATCAGAGATATTGGAAGGTTTTCCAAGATGATGACAAGATTGATGATTTTCTGCAAAAAAAAAGGCAAGTTCAAAGAGACCTCAATTGATGTAGAAAATGACGATGGTAAAGGTAACGGTACAGATGAGGTGCAGATCAATGAAATGGGCGTGTTGCAGCTGAAGAATAACAATACTCCTAAAGGCTTGATACATTTAGAAGAACTTTTTGATCAAGATGATGTAGCCTGCAAGCCAACATTGCAGCCAACAGAGAATGGTGTGGAAGAGGTCAATATCGGAACACCTGCTAATCCTAAATTGGTAAAATTGTCCAAAGCATTGCCACCAGAGATCAAGGACAAATATATCAGTTTGTTGTCTTCATTTGTAGATGTGTTTGCTTGGGACTATTCTGACTTAAAGACATATGATACCAATATAATTCAGCACACTATACCCATCAAGCCCAATCAAAAACCATTTAGACAAAATTTGAGAAGGCTAAATCCAAATTTGTTGCCATCTATTGAAAAGGAGATCAACAGGTTGTACAAATCAGGGATCATTGTGCCCATCAGATTTTCGGATTGGATCTCTAACTTGGTTCCCGTACGAAAGAAGACAGGTGAGATTCGCTTATGCATTGATTTTAGAAATCTCAATAAAGTTTCATTGAAAGACAACTATCTGCTACCCAAAATGGACCATATACTTCAGCGAGTAGTAGGAGCATCTCGTATGTCACTGCTTGAGGGTTATTCCGGATATAACCAAGTTTCTGTCCATGAAGATGACCGAGACAAGACAACGCTCACCACTCCATGGGGAACCTTTCATTACGCTAAAATGCCTTTCGGTTTGAAGAATGCGGGTGCCACATTTTAGCGTGCAATGTACTTGGCTTTCACAAATGAGAAGGATGTATTTTTTGTGGTGTACCTAGATGATTTGACAGTGTTTTCCAAATCTGATGAAGAGCACATGTACCATCTAAAAACTGTCTTCCAAAAGTGCAGAAAATATGGCTTGTCGCTGAATCCGAAGAAGAGCTTGTTCGCCATGGAGGAAGGCAAACTACTCGGGCACATTATATCAAAAGATGGCATTCATATTGACCCAGCATGTGTGCAAGCAATTCAGCAAATTGATCTGCCTTGGAATAAAAAAGAGATACAATCTTTCAATGGTAAAATGAATTTTCTACGCCGCTTTGTACCTAATCTTGCTGAACACCTACGAGAAATGACAAACATGCTTAAGAAGGACAGCCAAGTGAAATGGATGGAGGAGGCTGTAAAATCTTTCAATTTGGTCAAATTGGCTCTTTCCTCAGCTCCAGTTCTAGTTAGCCCGGACTACACTCAGGATTTCATATTGTTTTCATTCACTTCGGAGCATACTATGGCAACAGTGTTATTGCAGAAAAGAGATGATCATGAAAGACCCATTGCATTCTTCAGCAGCGCTATAAGAGATGCAGCCTTAAAATACAACATCATTGAGAAGCAAGCCCTGGCACTTGTGAAGGCATTGAAAGATTTCCGGGTATATATTCTACATTCTCATATTTTGGCCTATGTTTCTAACGCTGCTGTCAAAGATGTTTTAGTGCAGACCGATCCGGAAGGAAGACGAGGCAAGTGGATTGCAGCCTTGCTAGAATATGATGTGGAAATAAAGCCTACAAAGCTAGTTAAAGGACAAGGATTGACAAAGTTAATGGTCGAATCAAACTTGCATGCCTTGGACATAAATCTGGTCGCTACTATGTCCGATGAGAATGAGGAAGGATCGTCAATTCCGGTATCTGAAATGTTTTCTCTTTCTCTATGGTATTCAGATATCATATATGTGCTTAAAAATTTGTCACCACCACCCAGCATGACTAGAAACAAAGCGAGAACACTGAAGTTGAAAGCTGCCAAGTTTTGCATTCTAAATTCTGCATTGTATTGTAAAGATCCCGGTGGCGTTCTGTTAAATTGTTTGGTGGAAAAGGAAGCAAAGAAGGTCACGGAGGACTGCCACCAAGGAGACTGTGGTGGTCACCATTTTTGGAAATCAACAACAAATAAGATTATGAGAGTGAGGTACTATTGGCCGACATTGTTTGCTGATGTATATAATATGGTCAAGCATTGTCATAAGTGTCAGATTTTCGAAGGAAAGCAGAAGTTACAGCCTTTACCACTTAATCCTATAGAGGTGAGTGCTCCTTTCCAGCAATGGGGGTTGGATTTCATTGGTGAAATTCATCCCGCTTCTTCCGGTCAGCATAGATGGATCCTCACAGCGACAGATTACTTCACGAAATGGATCGAGGAAATTCCCACCAGACAAGTTACTGATGCGGTAATCATTTCATTCCTTGAAAATAACATCTTGTCTCGCTTTGGTTTCCCAAATAAGTTAATCACTGATAACGTAATAAATTTCAAATCAAAAAGGATGGTAGAGTTTTGTCATAAATATCACATCATTTTGGGTCACTCAACTGCCTATCATCCACAAGGCATTAGATTGGCGAAGTCTTCGAATAAATCATTGGTCAACATCATCAAGAAGTTGCTGGAAATAAACAAGAAGAGCTGGCATAAGAGGTTGGTCAATGCACTGTGGGAGGTCAGTGAAATGAAATCCATAGGTACGTCACCATTTGAGCTTGTTTATGGAGTTTATACAGTATTTCGTACCTCTCTCGCTGCCCCGGTAGTCAAACTTCTTCAGGAGGCCGGTAGTGAAGAAGATCCCATGCAAAGAAGGTTGAGTCAAATGGTCCACTTACAGCAGACTAGAGAAGAAGTTTTCAAGAACACATCCAAATTGCAGGAGAAGATTAAGAAAATTTATGACAGAAAGGAAAAGGTGGACAAATTTCAGCTGGATGATGTGGTGCTGAAGTGGGATGCAAGGAATGAGGAGAAAGGAAAGCATGGCAAGTTCGAGAACCTTTGGAAAGGTCCTTTCAAAATTGCAGCATATCGGGGTCAGAATGCCTTTCTTCTAAAGGAAATGAACGAAGAAGATTGTCCAGGAGGGCCGATCAATGGTTGGCTACTCAAGTGGTACCATTTCTGAGTTATTAACATTGCTTCCACTATCACTGTAAATACCATTTTATTTCAGTCTTGTTAGAGTTTGTCAAGTTAGTCTTCAAGTCATTTCAATGTCAAATTTGAGTCAATTTTTTGGTCATTTTAGTTTCATAAATGAGTCAGAGTCTTGTGTTGTTTGTTGAAATAATGACTCCATAGCCCAATGGATGAAGTCATTGTCTAGCTCTTCCAGAGATCTGTTGTTCTTGGCACCTCCAAGGAGCTACCATTCCCCATTGGAGCCAATGTTAGAGTCGGTCTGGTCAGTCCTCCGTCAGAGATCAAAACTCTTTATGCATTTCATTTTTAGGAGTCTCGCTCCATTCACTCAGCTGCATTCCGCTAGGGGCATGCTATAATCTGACGGAAAAGGTCATGCTAGTCAATTCCCCTCATGCCTGGCTCTTGCTGGCTTAGGTCTTTTGTCAATGATCACCAAAGTCCATGACAGTCAAGGTCTGGTCCTTTAATGGAAAAAAGTCATTTTTGATCATTAGGTCTAGGGATTAATCAATTTTCTCTTCAACCAATGCCATGCAGGCCAGAGTGAGGCCCTTACAAAGTTATGATTCAGAGAGTTTCATCGTCATGTTGATAGACTTCGACTGTTCTTCAAAACTCTGTTTTGAAGAAAAGTCAAACAGTATCATTTGTGATAAAATTTTCAAAAAAGTCGTCAGTTGATTTATTCAGGTGCATGCATGGTTTCCGTGGCCAAATGCCCTGTCATGCAATCCCTGCAAAGAGTGCCGAAAATTTCATCATTTGAGCTAAAATTTCAAAGGGAAAAGTGAAATTTAGTGTTGCTTTAAGTCAGTGAAAAAGTGTCAAAACATAACATTATAAAAATGGGTTTTTTAAAGAAGCAAAAATTTAACCCATGACTTCCAAGTCTTTATATACAAGTTTCCACCAAAATCAAAGTCATTGTGCTAATCAAGGTCATAGAGAAAGAGTGCAAAGTGTTAGAGAGCAAAGCATGCGTTTAGAGTAAGTTGAAGGCAGTTTCCAAGGCGCGGCGCACACAATGAAGGGCGCGGCGCACACAGAGCCACCCCACAGTGTAAAATTTCAATGGGCGCGACGCATATAACAGGCGCAGCGCACTGGGTTTGGCGCGCGGGGCAAACCCACAAAGGCTCGAAACTGTGCCAAATCGCCTCAAATTGCTTGTGAAATCCCTTAAATTGACAGGTAGGTTCTATGTCATCGCTTGCTCATCAAAGTTTATGAATGTTATGGTGGTTCATGTCTATGTTTAATTGCCACAAAAATCATAAAACCAACCACTCAAAAAACATCAAAACCATGGTGGCTAGGGTTGCAAAATTGTGGTGTTAGTGCCAAGGTTCCACTTCACTCCTCATTTTTCCCTTGCTTGCCATTTTTCCCTATCCCCCCTTTTCTCATTTTTCCTATTATCCCTACCCTAAAACACTACCAAACCCTAGTCCCTTTCCCCTCCTCTTATTTGTCAACATAACACCCCAAAACCCTAGCTTATCAAACCCCAAAACCCTACCCTATCAAATACCCAAACCCCCTACATATCCCTAAACAAACTTCTCCCCATAACCCCTATTCCCATCATATTATTCCCCTCCTAATACTCCCTTTTTTCATTGTTCCCCTTGGTGGTAGATATCACAAAAGCACCCAGCTTCACACCATCATCAAAGGGCAGCCTAAGTACAGTACACACAACAGTCATGGCATCAGATCATTCATCAGAGTATGAGATGGAAACATAAAGTGATTCATCCTCGGAAGAAAAAGCTCCCAGGAGGCATCACAAGAGTGGAAAACATGTTAGGGATGAGCCAACTACCCTCACAGAACTGCAGTCATGCCCTCTTACCATGTCATTCTTCCAGCACCTATCACGTTTTGAATTTTGTCAAAGGGTGGCTAATGTTAGAGTTCATCATGAGTTGGCCCGTCTTTTTGTGCTTCACCTGCATGGAAGTCAGTCTATCTTGGCCGGGGTCACCTTCACATTGACACCCGAAACTATCTCAGTGGCAACAGGCATACCAAATGTTGGAGAACAGTGGCATAAGAAAAAGAAGGTGGATAGGCAACACTATGAGCCTTAAATTAAGGCTAGATTCTTGAGGCAGCTCACAAGAGTCTTTCCATTCAGATATTTGAAAGACGAGTATGCTCCGCTCATGAAATACTTTAGCTGTGAGGGGAGGTTCTCTCGTCTATATGTCTATCACATCAGGTTGCTCATGCACTTTACCAGGGTTCGGATGATGAACCTCCCATTTTTCATATGCAGGAACATAGAGAGGATGAACACCTTCATGCAGCATAAGACCCTTCAGCAGCAACTTAACAATGTTTATCACTTTGCTCTTATCCGGATGTTGGTGGATCATCAGTTGGGATTGCAGGGAATTGCTTGGGGGGAATTCATCTCCCATAACCTCTTCAACACTTGACAGGTACAATCAGAGTTAGAGCATGAGATAGGTGGTCCTTCTCATCAATATGAGTGCCATGAGACCACTACTATGCCAGTATTTGTTACATATCAGAGAGGTAGTAGGCACTTGTTTGCAGCAGCAAAGTGAGTGTTATCTCCACCCAGGGTGGAAGGGGCCTCGCTCTAGCATCAACTACGCAGGTATACGACAAGGGCAAGAGGCCCATGCATGATGAGGGGCCATCAGGTGAACAGGAGGCCGACTTCATCCTCATTCAGGATGATGATGCAGATGTGGAGAGTGTCTGATTTAGGATGACCATTCAGGAGCAGAACACGGAGATCCAAGACTTGTCACTCAATTTGGAGAGGGCCAAATGGATCATCAAGTATTTGGAGCAGAGGAACAAGCAACTTGAGGACCAGCATGATATCATGGAGCTGCAAAACATCTGTGAGAATCGACAAGCTGCCCAGCAAAGGAGGATCGAGCTCACTACCTTGGAGCAAGAGATCAACAATGACCGTGAGTCTTGGCTCGAGCGGATCAACATACACCTTGAAAGACTGCTACAGAAGGCCGACAGAGACAAAACCATACTGAGGCAGATGGTTTATCATTAAAGGGCACGGAACATGAGTTCAAAGGCTTGGATAAGGAGCTTGAAGGCAAAATTGAGCAGAGCAACCAAGAGACAAAAGAGGAAAAAAGAGCAAGATCGGCTTCAAATCTTGGCTGAAGCCTTGGTGGCCCAGCATAGTGCCTCTTAGAGAACCTCCAGCCCAAATTTCAAGAAATTTGGGGCAATTTTGGTCACATGGTAATTTTTTGGTCACAACATAGGTTTTTTCTCCCTGTGCGCCGTGCCACTGGTGCGGTGCTTAGGATTGGGAGCTCCAAATGACAAATGGCTTGAATTTTGGTTTCAGCATGCAAAATCACAAGTACTGGTGCTTGAACAAGAAATTTGGGCATGATTTGAGTCTCCAGGAGGTCAAAAAAACCCAAAGATGGCCTCTCTGCCCCTATTTTGACACACAGGAAGCAGTCTTGGGAGAATGAATGTTTGGAGGGGAAAATGAGCACCAAATTTAGAAGTTCCACTTGGGTTGGAAAGTAGATAGGCCAGGCTTTCCAACACGCACACTTGGGCACATTTTGGACTCCTGCAGGTGCCTCAAATAAGCCTTCAACGTGGCATGACGCATATAGAATTTGGCGCGGTGCATATAGGGAAAAAGGCCAAATTCACCTCCATTTCGCGAAATTTTGATTCGAGACTTTCTCCAAGTGGGCCCGCTCATCTACGCTTCACTTTTTCAGCACATAAGGAAAATTTTAAATCATTTTCACTCCATATTGGCTTCTATCCAAGTGGCAAAGGAAGGCAAACAGTCACCCAAGCTATTTGTCATGTTTGTAACACTGTACCTGTAGCTAATGGTTGGCTTTCCATCTCCATTTTGTAATGATTCGAGAAACTCCCCAACCCTTGGTTGTTCTCTCTCCTCATGGCACATTCTATATATTTTATGCAAACCATTTGCAAAAGGTTGGTTGGCTTGTAATTTCTGGGAGACTGTGGGAAAGAATCTCTGTTTCTTCATTGTATATTTTGACAGAGGATTAATGAAAGGCAACAGCTCTGTTTCATGAGATTCATGTGGTTGTGAGTGTAGAAAATGTGTCTCTTATGTTTCATATGTATTTCATTATGTTTCACAATTCATTTAATATTCATTTCCAGTGAAATTTTCTAAGTTAGATAAGGTAGAATTCATTTTTATTGCTCTGCCTGTGGGAAAATTTCATGTTCAGTGTTCTTCTTCTGTTGAAAAGGATTCATGTACTTATGCCCTTTTCACCCTCTTAAGCAATCTCTCCATTCTGCATTATTTCAAACCTAAATTGCTAGACTTTCTGCCTGTCTTGCCTCACGAAGTAATCTGTGCCTTTGTATTAAATTCTCTGTTCATCACTGTCCGTTGGTCCCATACCATCCCAGAAACTCAGTCATTCATAAAAAATCGCTTCTTGTATCTATATTCACTTACTAGCCTAAGATCAATATTTCATTATAAGTCATCTCAGACCGTTTTGTTTATCTATTCATTGAGCGTGACTTGGAGAGAGAGCCCTCTCCTGTTCTGGTAGGGCTAGCTACCAGACTGAGTGTGTTTTGTGGTTACCCTGTGTTAGTGTCGGTCTTGAAAGCCCTCCATCAGTGATCAATAAGCTCTTTGCATTTACATTAGTAGGTGCCTCATCAGTGTCAAATTTTTCATCCCGTTAGGCATGCCATAAACCTGATGGAGGAGTTGGTCTTTGTGCCCCTCTTGGCTTTGCTGGATTAGGTCATATCAGTTATTATAGTTTTTCAAGCTTGTCTTGATGTGTTTTATTGTCAAATTCCTAGGTCTAGGGTTTTGGTCATTTGTCTCTGCAAGGTCATGTCTCTGAAAATCCATGAGTACTCAGCAAGCCAGAGGGAGGTTAGTTAACATGGTTCTTCGATATTTTTATCTTGTATAGTCAATTTTTACCTTGGATTTAAAAACTCTGTTTTTAAAGCCCAAGGTCATTTTTTCAGTTTTGTAAATAAATGATGAAATTTCAAAATTTTCAAAAAGACAAACTGCAACCCTGGTCCCCTTGCCAAGGTCCTTCAGATGATCTACTTGCAAAAAGAATCAAGTCAGAGCA
>APFE031751680.1:0-22881 GCA_000404065.3 Pinus taeda
CATAAGCTTCCCTCTTGCCATTTGAACAAATCCAACCATCATGTTCTTTCTTGATCTTCTTTGACAAGCTCCAGACACCTCAACACCTTCATCTGGCCTTCAGTTAACCTTTTCCATCATTTTTAAGCCTTCAAAACACAAAATAGCTCTCAGTCTCCTCCTGGAGATTCTCTTGTAGATCCTCCTGTAGATCCCCTACAACTTCCTGTAGAATTCTTTGTAAGTGGTTTTTCAAAATCTGATTGAAATGGAAGTATTCAGAAGGGTACTAGGGGCTTCTCAGGACCTCTCCACACCTTCCTCCACCTTTTCAAAATCCAACTGCATCTTCCTTCGCCACCAAACCTCTACACAGTCACAACTAGATAAATCACAAGCATAATAACTCCACATAAAAACATTCAAATGCACAAAAATATGTTTTCTTCTCATTTCTTTTTAGAAGTAGCTTGAATAAGTGCAATTTACCTTTTTAGTAGTTAATGACACTCATTTCATCAGTTTTCATCTCTTTTCCTGCAAAAGTAGGGTTAGTAGGTAAATTAGGGTTTGCTAGGGTTTTTTAGGGTTTTCATTACATTTCAGTTTTCCTTCTCTTTATGCAATTAGAATAGTCCTTGTAGAGTTAGCTTGCTTTCATCACAGTTAAAAGCTTCTTCTGAGAATTCATAGAAGTTGAATTAAGCTCCTTGTGATCTTGCGCTAGCTGACCAAGTGACAACCTGCAGTAAGAGCTAATACTTGTGCATACAACACCGTCACTTCCAAGTTTGTTACGAACTACCAGGTTGATAAAAGTAAAGTAGGAAGCCCCAGGAGTTGTAGCATTATTTCTACAATACTGGCACTCACCACTTTTTGGCGTTGTTTCCGGGGAAGCGTCAAAGTATTTTATGATTACTCCTTTTCTTCTATTTTCTACTGCAACATTCTGCTAAGTAGTTTATTTCAGCAAAAGTAGAGTAGTTGTTTCATTTGAATTTTGCAATTTCCATTCTAGGAAAGTAGATTAGGCATTTCCTGCTTTCATTTCAATTCTGCAATTTCCATTTTAGCAAGAGTAGATTAGTCATTTCCTCACTTTCATTTCAATTCTGCAATTCCCATTCCAACAAAATAGATTAGTCATTTCCTTGCTTTCATTTCATTTATGCAATTTCATTTCAGCAAGTTCATTTCAGTTAGTTGCAATTTACTGTTCAATCCATTTTAGTTTTGCAAGTGCAAGCAGAAAAAAAAAAAACAAAAAAAACAAAAATCACCCAAAAAGATATTTCCTTTCATGCCTCATAGGAACAAAGATAATTTAGGAAAATTCCTACCCAACACCCCCACCACATCACAAAGTCACCCTTTTCTCTTCTTCGGTGGTAGTGATCCAGAAGAACCTATAGGTGAACCACTAGAGATATATGAAGATCCTATAGTAGAAGAAGGTCAAGAAACCATCCCTCCTTAGACCATGGCTGAAAATAGAAATGTTAGAGGGAATGGGGAAAGAGTAGAGGGTACCTTTCCTATCTGAGAGACCAATGGGGATACTAAAATGAATAACATAAGTCCTTCAGCCTTACCTCACTTCCATGGGTTGACTACCGAAGATCCTAATACCTTCTTGTTTGAATTTTCTATTATCTATCGAACCTATGACTATGCAGAAGATGAGAAGAAGTTGAAATTTTTTCCTTCTACCCTCAAGGATGCAACATTGTGCTAGTTCATGGGGTTACTGGCAACATCATCAAAACTTGGGCTCAAATGCAGCAAGCCTTTAACAACAAATATCGGGACCACTGTGTCAAAGGATGCCAAGGAAGAAATCTTCTGAATGACCATGGGAAGCGATGAATCCTTGGAAGATTATGAAGAGAAGTTTCAGCTCAGTTATAAAAGGGCCAGGTGCACACTTGACCCCGAATTTCTGAAGTTGGTCGCGCTCAGAGGAGTCCCTGAAGACCTTCTAGATACCCTCCATTTGCTGGATTGGGGGGGGGGGGGGGACATCTACCAACTACCTTATGAAGACATAAAGACTGTGTTTAGAAACCATTCTAGGGCAGCCAGAAAGAGAGGTAGGGGAAGTCAACCTTTAGCTAGTACATCCTCATCCAGTTTATCCCTTAGAGGTGAATTTGGAAATCTGTTGGAAGATTTCAAGAGTGAGATGATACAGACTCTTGCCATGAAAATAAATACCTTTCATATCAAAAGAAAACAAGAGGAAGGAGAGTTGGATTTGGCCATTTTTTGTCCTAGGTACACTAGAAGGCATCCTAGGAACAAATGTCCATTGAAATCTATAGAAGTATGTTCAGTCTGTGAAGAAGACCATTCTACGAATTAGTGCCCTT
Source organism: Pinus taeda (assembly GCA_000404065.3). NCBI lineage: Eukaryota > Viridiplantae > Streptophyta > Pinopsida > Pinales > Pinaceae > Pinus > Pinus taeda. The sequence continues at coordinate 2,352 of APFE031751680.1, forward strand.
CCTTGCTTAGACTTAAAGATGCATACGAGGGGGTTGGAGGAGCCATTGAACCACTCTATTTCATGAACCAAAGGAGGCCACATGGGCCCATACCATACCAATAGGGAATGCGAGGGACATCCCATACATATTACAACACCAATCAAGCCATTTCCATGCCTTATTAGGGCCCCCCTACTCGTCCTTCCTAGTCCGAAGCCCCTCCTTGGTCATATCCATCTCAATACCATGCTCAGCCAACCGCTCATTCATTTCACTCTTATGCTCAGCCACAACCTCAATGGAATGCACCTCATCATGGGTGGAGGCCTAGTACAAATCTCCTCCTACTTTTTTGCCTCCACCACCTGCTCAACCACAACCATTGTCTCCTACTCCCCCAAGGCAACCCCAAATACCTGCTCAACAAAACCCGAACATAAATAACAGATAGGCCCAACATGTATATAGTGGGGACACATCATGACAGACCTATGTTATGGAGATTCAGGAGATTAACCTATGATCTGGGAAGGTTATCCTAGATAACCAGCCTCCCCCAAAGGAGGATGAGGAAGAAAAAGAGGAAAGTGAACCAAAAGCCATTCCACCCTTTCCTGAGAGATTATTTGGAACAACACAACCTACCCCAGAAGAAACTGAACTTCTAGGAGAATTGAATAATTATGTGTAAAGATACCACTTCCCAAAGACATAAAGGATGTGCCTATATACAAAAATATGATCAAGGAGAAGTGCTTCAGGCACCTACACAGGCGCAAGAGAGATGGTCCAACTATCAATGTCATGGGACCATTGTCCAACCTCATGTTGGGGCAGATAATCTATCTGAAATATCTAGACCCTCGAAGCCTTGTAGTCAATGTCCAGATCAATGGCACCATAATCCCCCATACCCGGATTGATGTAGGGGATTCCATCAATGTGATGACCAAGGAAACTATGCTGAAGCTCAGCCTACAAGGCTCCTTGAGAAAGACCACAACAATACTATAGTTAGCAAACCACTCCACCGTGAGCCCTAAAGGGATTATTGAAGATGTAATGGTCTCCATTGATTCTTGGGAGTATCCTACTGATTTCCTGGTTCTCCAACCAAAGGAAAATCCCACTAGGTACCCTCTCATCCTGGGAAGACCCTGGTTGGCTACTGCAGATGCCTACATCAATTGTCGAGCTCGGAACATGAAAATCAAGAATGGGAATATGTCCAAGCAGTTAGTCCTATACCCTCCTGCCCAACCTTTGTTAGAACATGATTTACCTCTCTCGTTGGAGGAGGAAGATGAGGATGAAGTCTATTCCGCACCACTGTGTTCAGTGGAAGCTACCATTGGTGGGGGGGCACAAACTAAGGATGATATTAATGAAAACTTGATTCTGAATCCACTCCTCAATGTGTTGCCACTAGAAGAGATGGTGGAAGAAACCCAAGCCAATCCTTTAGTTGATCTTTGTGTGGCTAACCCAACTTCTCTCTGAGTTAAGAATGTGCAATTTGGGCCACAAAGAACCTTGAAGATCAACTCATCCCTATCCACCTCTCAGGAGAAAGAATTGTGTAGCTTATTAAGAAACCACTTGGATGCTTTTGCTTGGAGCTATAAGGAGATGAAGGGTGTGCACCCTTCAGTTTGTACTTTTCACATTTACATTAAGGAAGATTGCAAACTATTCAAGCAGCCTTAAAGGAGGTTGAATCCAACCCTTAAAGACATTGTCAAAGAAGAACTACAAAAGTTATTGGATGCAGGATTCATCTACCCTATCTCTGACATCAAATGGGTCTCTCCTTTGGCGCTGGTGCCAAAGAAAAATGGGAAGTGGAGAATCTGTGTCGATTATCGGGAACTAAACAAGGCTACTAAGAAGGACCATTTTTCCTTTGCCTTTCATAGGTCAAGTGTTAGATGGCCTAGCAGGGAATAAGTTTTTCTCCTTCCTAGATGGGCTTAGCAGGTACAACCAGATCCAAATCAGCCCAGAAGACCAAGATAAGACCAATTTCACTTGTCCTTGGGGTACGTTTTCATACTAGGTCCTTCCTTTTGGATTGTGCAATGCTCCCACCACTTTCCAGAGAGCAGTATTGAGTATATTTGCTGAACTGGTTCATGATGTAGTGGAAATCTATATGGATGACTTTACCCCTTATGATTCTAACTTCCAGGATGCTTTGTCTGACGTGGGAAAGGTTTTGGACAAGTGTATTGAGATGAACCTGTCCCTCAGTCCTGAAAAATGTGAATTCATAACAACTAAACGGACCGTGCTGGGTCATGCAATCTCTCAACAAGGATTACAGGTGGACCCCAACAAAATTGCCATCATCCAAAGGGTCCCACCTCCTGAAAAGGTAAGAGATGTTCGAAGTTTCCTAGGTTTAATAGGGTATGATAGAAGATTCATTAAGGATTTCAGTAAGCTAGTCTCTCCATTGTTTGGTCTTTTGGGAAAAGATGTTGAGTTCATATGGACTGACAACTGTCAAGAGGCTCTGGATACCTTGAAAAGTAAACTGGTGACTGTCCTAATTTTGAGAGGTCCAAACTGGGCCCTACCTTTCCACATTCATATAGATGCCTCAAACAAAGCGATAGGAGCAACCCCAGGACAAGTTGATGAGAAGCTACCTTATGCCATATATTTTGTAAGTAAAAAACTTGTCGAAGGCATAATTAAGCTACACTGTAACCGAAAAGGATCTCCTAGCTGTAGTGCATTCCCTAAATAAGTTCAAACACTACATCACTAGCTATCAAACATTTGTACACACTGATCATGTTGAAATTAGGTATTTAATTAACAAACCAGATGTAAATAATCACTGATTAAATGGTTTCTTTTACTACAGCAATTTGATTTAACCATTGTTGATAAGCTGAGTAAGGAAAATCTTGTTGCTGATTTTTTGTCTAGAATAGATCTACGTACAGGTGAAGAAGGAATGGTGGATGATCAAATTCCAGATGAACACTGATTTACTATCTCAGTACTCTCTCCATGGTTTGCTAATATAGCAAATTAGTTGGTTTCCGCATAGTTCCTACCACACCTGTCCTCAAAAGAGAAGAGCAAGATTCTGAGGAAAAGTGCCCCTTTCACCTGGATTGGGGGCAATCTCTTCGAACTTAGCCCAAATCAGGTTTTGAGGAGACTTGTTAAGGAGGAGGAAGTTTTTGACATTCTCCTAACCTGTCATGATGGGCCTTGTGGGGGCCATTTTGTAGCAAAGATGACTACCTTCAAAATCCTGCAAGCAAGTTATGATTGGCCCATTATTCATCAATATGTAAGGATATATATCAGCCAATGTGACCAATGTCAAAGGATGGGGAACCTACTCCAAGGGATGAGATGTCCTTGCAACCTCAAGTGACTTTCGAGCCATTTGAGAAGTGGGGCATGGACTTTGTCGGTCGTGTCAAGCCTCCTTCAAAGCAAAAATCTTACACCATCATGTGCACTGATTATCTAACAAGATGGGCATAAACAAAGGAAATCAAGGAAACAACAAAAGAAAACGTAGCTAAGTTTTTGAAAGAGAATATATTCTACAAGTTTGGATATCCAAGAGAATTAGTCATAGATCAAGGGAGTTAGTTTACCTCCAATTTGATTGAAGACCTACTCACACATCACAAAAATAAGCACAAAACTTCCACCCCTTATCATCCGCACACAAATGGACAGGTGGGAGTCACTAACAGAGCTTCAGAAGGGATTTTGACCAAGGTAGTGAGCAGCAACAGAAGAGATTAGGCAGATCGATTGGTTGAGGCCACCTGGGCCTGTCACACCACCTAGAAGACCACCATAAGGTCCACATTCTATGAACTGGTCTATGGGAGTAATGATTTGATGTCAATATAATTTGAATATAACACACTGAGGATGGTAGCTTAGTTGGACCTAGATCTCAGGCATGCACAAAAGGAAAGGTTACTTCAGCTAAATGGATTGGATGAGCAAAGATTACAGGCCCTTCTCCACTTAGAGGTAGTCCATCTCCAAAGGAAAATATGGCATGATAGAAACCTCAAAGAGAAACAATTCTAGGAAGGATATTGGGCGCTATTGTATGATTCAAGGTATAAAGATTTCAAGGCCAAACTGAGGACAAGATGGTTGGGATCGTACACAGTAGAAAATTGCAATGACAATGCTTCAGTTCTAATCAGGACCATCGATGAAGAAGCCAACACCACACTTGTCAATGGGCAGAGGTTGAAAATTCATAGGAAGCCCCTCTCCAAGCAAGAATTCATTGAGAATTTGAGTAAAACAGTGTTGGTAGTGGAGCAAGTTTCTGCCTCCATTCCACCCACACCCTAAAAAAAAAAAAAATTAAAAATGAGGAGAATAAAAGATCCCTGGGTGAAAACCTCCCCTTGGAGGTGCCCAGGGCATGCTGTGAGGGTGAAAACCTCCTGGAGCTCATAAAAACTAAATAAATAAATAAATAAAAGGGGAAAAAGAAAAAAACAAAGGAAAAAAAGAAAAAACAAGAACAAAAAATTAACTTATTTTGAATGCATTGCAAATTACAGGAAGGCCACAGAAGAAAAAGGGACATGGCCGAGCCAAATACACCGTTGATAGACCGTTTTTCCATCGTTATTGTCTTTTCCTAGTCCCTGGTCTCACCTATTCTAGAAATTATGCATCCTATAGGAGGCTCTATGCATTCTACAGGAGGCTCCTATAGAAACCATATATAGCTCGAAATCAAGTCAAGAAAAGGATCAAAGGGATAGAAACTTGTCCAGAAGACCTATGGACCCCCTGTCACCATTCATCCTCCTAACTCTCCATTCCATACGTGCACCACTGCACTTCCACTCGCTTCTTTCTTCCCTGCACAAAAGCCACAAAAATCCAGTTTCTTTTGTCTTTAAAAAAATGAAGAATAAACAAGCAACACTCTTAACTTATCTCTTACCTAGTGCATACCAACTAATTTTCCTTGACAGATAGAACCTTCCTCAGTTACCTCTCCAGTCCCTGCTCGAGCCTCAGGTGTAAATTTTAGAGGGAGAAGCAGTTACATGAGATCCTACAGGATTTTTGTAGCAGCTGATCCCCTTAAAAATCGAGCTCCAGAGGTAGGGTCAGTGCAACCATAGAAGATAAAACATGCAAGGAACTGATCCTGATTGAATATCACCAGTATGAGGTAGCCAAGCCACCAATTCAGAAGCCACTAGCGCCAGCAGCAACAATCCATGAATGGAATGCAAAAGTCTTAGCATGCAACAACACGGTAGCGACTAACAAGTAAGTGACTAAACCCGTTCCTCTGTTGCATGAGTATAATTTAAAAACTACATGGATAAGTGAGATGGTTGCGATTAAATGAGATTGGTGGCTAGCTAACTGGCCACCCTCACCTAATTCAAACAAAACCCCCGTCTAGTTCAAGAAACGCATCGTCGAGTTCAAACAACACTCAGTGGGTGCAATCGGCACATGTGATCAGTCTACTCGAGAAAATCTCAAAACAAGTAGTGGCAACATCAATGGGAATGGTTAAAATAATTACGGCAGGTGGCATAAAGGTTTCATCATGACAATGAACTAGGGACCAACGGTTCGAATGGGAGTAACATACCCTTCTTGCCACCTCACCTCATCACCAGAGAACACTCCTATAAGCTTAATTACACTGCAGTCGACTGCCTCCACCACCTTTGTTTTCATTTGTATCGACGATCTCTTAGTTGTAGCAACCTACCTACCACCTCTAGAGCATTGAAATAGTCACTCTCTATCAATTTCACAACCCTATCGCTTATCAGGCTCTATAGGAGCATTATTAGACTCTATAGGAGCAGAAATGCAGTTCTACATGTGCCTTTCTACATGAGGGCTAGTGAGCAACATCGCAGAGGAAAATTTAGGATTTTAGGACAAGGTCGGGCTGAGAAAGTTAGGCTCAGTAGAAACCACTCTGTATTTCCATATATATACAAAAGGTGGTGGGATTCGAAGCAGACTATTAAGCTGAAAAGAAGGGAAAAGTGAGAATAAAGTCTGCGTGTGATTTTAAAAAGATATATACAGTTTCTCCATTTACTCTCTGCACTGAAATACTGTCTCTTTCTCCTCCGTGGTATTCTCCTGTGTAAAGAGATGATGCAACTCTAGAAAATTAAGCCTATAAAAAAGGGAATTTGCATTGGGTAGTCTATTTTTTTTGTGAAAAAAAAAATGTCCTATATACCCTTTGTTTTCTAAGATATTGTTTCCCTCAAACAGACCGAGAAGTAAATTAAGTTTAAGAATAGAGTTTTAAGGGAAGGAAAGTTACAATTCATTTTTGTTAACAAGGAAGAACACAAAAAACTCTCTCTCTAGTTCCAGAAAGAAAACCTCAACTGTTCCTCTGTTTCCAGGTTTGAAATTTACTGCCTTCTCCTCAGCTAAGATATTTTAGTAGTCTCTAAACATCATGACAGGGGATTTTATGAGGAAGGAGCCTTTGAATTCAACTAAGCTGCATGAACATCTAGAAGTGATAGCCCTCTTTACCACGACAAATTTGATGCCTTTCTTTGAAAAATTTCATGGGTATGATGAGGAAATCACAGAGAAATTTTTATTGTCTTTAAAAAATCACTCAAAAACCCATGCCATTGTCAATTTTAGGGGTCTAACAATAGAACTCACACCAGAATTTATCAGTAGGTTCACTGGTCTCCCACTTGGGCTACCTTGGAGCAAGGAAGAAAAACCACTAGATCAAGTGGCCAAGAAGACCTTTTTCCAGCCTGATGAACATTCTGTGGAGGATAAGAATGGCATCAGGAGAACAAGTATACCTTATCCATGGGGTGAGGTTAGTTACTAGATCATGAAAGACATCTCCTGTGAAGGAAGATACAACATAGTTTACGAGTATCATTTTAGACTGTTACATGAACTAAGATATGGCATGGACCTTCCTGCATCCAAAAAACTCAGTATTCCATATTTTTTCCTCCAATCCTTGATAGAATCTGGAACCAAATTGAAGGCAGGGGTTCCAGACCAATTGGCTCACCATGGGCTAATTAAATCACTGGTGGAGGATTCCCTCCAGACTTACACAATCCCCATCGCCTGGGAAATTTTCACGAACATGACTAAAGAGGATGATATAAAAATTCACTGATGACCTTATTCCATCTGGAGGTGAAGAGGACAAGCAAAAAGGGGAAGCTGAGAAGGAAATCCATGAAGAAGAAAAGAACACTCAATTAGAAGAAGAGGAACCCCACACAGAAGAAGAAGGAAACCAGATAGCAGAGGAGAAACATGACACCACGAAATATGAGCCTAAATCAAAGAAGAAGACAACATCAAAAGCATAAAAGGGTAAAACCATAGCTAAGAAAAAGAAGAGACCAAGAACTAAAAGGAAGAAGCCTAAGACAGTGCAAAAAAAGGTTGCCACAGGAAAGGCAAAAACTAAGCAAGTAGAGGAGAAAATAGAATGAGAGATAGCAGAAACAAAACTAGCAAAAACAGGAAAAGCGATAGAAGAAGAAGGAGAAGCACAACAAGAAGAAGTGTCCCTTGAGACACTAGCAAGAGAGGCAGTAATTGTTCTTGCTGCACTTAGTACTCCAGCGAAGCACAAAGCAAAAAGGAAGAGACAACCATCTATGTACTTCAAGGCCCGAAAGAGCACTAGAATAAATATGGGGAAGCCTCATCCACCTTCAAAGGAGCCCATCATCATTGAGGATGTCCCTACTACAAAAAAGGAGGAATCTCCCTCTAAGACTCCCATCACTTACGAAAGAGGAAGTCCTAAGACCTCTACTTGGAAAGAAAGGATCAAACTAATGGACTCTAAAACAGCCCTATAGGAGGTGCAGACCTCTCTACAGGAGACATTGGAAAAGCTCCAAGAGACTAAAAAACTTGAAAAGAAGGCAGAGAAACAGACCAAAGAGGAAGACAAGGAAAAAGAGATACCAGTGCCTCGACCTCAGCCTAACTTAGGCTCTTACCACAACCTCCTAGAAGGGGGAAATATCATCCCACAAAAGTTTGTAGTCGCTCTTTTCTTTGAGCTAGAAAAGGAAAGTGTAAGGAGCCATACATGGATGCAGATTGCAAAATCAAAAATGGTGGAAGACATTGGGCACATGGAAAACAAATTGAGGGAAATGGGCAAACAATTGAGCATGGTGAGGCATACAGAAAGCGTCAGAAGAACTCAATTAGAGGTAGAAAATGAAATGTTAAAGAAGGAGTTGCAAGAAAGGGAACCTCAAGGAGGAAATGAGCTGTCAATCTTAAAAATACATCAATAGGAAGAGGAACCCTAGGCAGACAATGAGACATTAATAAGGCAACAATAGGAAAGGGAATCCCACTCAAAAAACGAGGTGTTGATCTTGAGAAGGCAGCTACAGGAAGAGGAAGCCCAATTAGCTTGCATGTCCAGCTAGGCTATGGAGGCATTATGGTGCAGGAAGCCACCCAAATCATATGTAGTGTACCTCAAGGACCAGTGGCTCCAATTTTAAATCAAGACAATGGCTCAAAGCGGCACAATACCTTTTCAAGATTATGGCCAATTCATTCATGTGTGTGATCATAGTTCAGGTGAGGACAAAGCGAAGCTAGTAGAGTTTTACTTGCACAACTTGGTCGTTACTTATATGAACCTATGAGATCCCAATGCTACGTTGGGAGACTTGCAGCTAATGGTCATGGCATCTTGGATGAGCCATGAAGAGAAAATGGCAGCAAAGATCCAGAAAAATGATGGCAAAAGAGATGAATGAAACCCTGATGATTAGAGCAGAATCAAGAGAACCCATGGTTCTCATCTATGCCCACTAACACCTTGCACCTAATCCTCAAGTTGTCCCAAACTATATTGATAAGAAAGCCCAGGCTATTACACATTTTCTGGACATGGAGAGATTATTTGGAGATGACTGCATTCATACCTACATGAGAAGGTGGAACACATTGCCACACAGCCTAAGGATCAGGGAGCATCAATCCCCAAATAGGATGAGGGAAGCCATGAGGAGAGTGCCACTGTATAAGCACTCTATGCAAAGCTTGAAGGCCAATTGGATTGGCCTCAAATTCAGTCCTCCACTGCTGCTAGGATTGTTGGAAGGAGTAAAAGAGGAGGAAGAATAGAAATAGTGGGAAGAGGTGGATAGAAAGGCAGGTTTCCATGATAAAGGGGAAGATATCACATCAAAGGCATGGGATGTTAGAGAATCTGTCAGAGCCATCAAGGATGAAGAGATAGACTAGTTGCTCAGAGGATGAGTAACCCATTCAGTAGGGGGTGATGATGGGCCCTAGAAATAGGTAATTATATTGGCTCATTTTTCCTCTTAATTCAACTTAATCCACCATTCTCATTAGTTTATTGCATGTTTTTTAATATATTTTTGCTAATAGAGTGACTTGGGTTAGTCATTTGGCCATGTAGTCTAATCTGTGCCTTATGTAGATTTTTTGGTCAATTTGGACAAAGTCAAGGGCTTTATGAGAAAATGACAGCAAATACTCGAGAAAAATAGGGAAGAGGATATATAGCGGGGTGTCTCCTGCATTCATGACCCCTTTCCTCAAATCCACATTGATGCATCAAAAGGGGCAGTCGAGCAAGTCAAGAAGGACTGTTGTTTATCTCTAGTTCTAGGAAGTTGAGCTCCTTGATTTTAGGACTCTTAGAGGACTCCATTTGTATAAATAAGGGGCATTAGAGCCTCAGTAGGTTAGCCAGTCATTAGTAGAATTTTCGCACTTTTGTGTAGCACTTGTTCATCTTATTTTCGAGTTCCTTTTTCAGAACAGTTCATGTAATGTGACTATTATTTTTGATAATGAAGATGAAACAATTTTTGAGAGATTACTAATCTCTTTTAGAGAGCTGACGCTCTTGGGTTAGGGTGCAACCCAAGTTTCCCAACACCTCTTTCTGTGTACTTATATGTTTTTTCTTCAGTTCATCAGTTAATTTCTGTTACATAGATTCATTTTACTTTATTTAGATTGGATTGTTTTTGATCGTTTTCATAGTTGTTTTTGTTTCACTTGCTCAAAGTAGGTTAATGCAATGATATAATAAGATTCAAAAAGGCCAACATTAGGTCCGTATCTCCTTTCTCCCTTTCTGGGACTATGATTTGAGGTCAAGGCACTACTGCTACCACCAAAAGCACAATTTTTCTCTTCCAAGCCACTTCTAGTGTGATGACTTGATTTGGAAACATTGATAATTAGTTTAGATTTAGTTGTCTAGATCATTTCCTGTTCTTTTAACGTAGATCTCTCTACATGATTTTCTATTCAAACATTACTGTTCAACATTTTCTGTTTATAAGTCAGAACTTAGGTCAAGCTAGAGAAATTTTTGTTTTCATAGTATAGTTAGTCCTTTCTTTGATTAGTTTTTGTAAGTAGATGTGTAGATCTCTCTCAGGACACCTCATCTTACCATACATCCATAAAATAGCCAATACCAATTCAATTCTCACAAATTTCCCAAGTCATTCGAAACGTTTTGTCAAGGTGCCCTAATTTCTGCTTTTTTCTCCATAAGCTTCCCTCTTGCCATTCGAACAACTCCAACCATCATGTTCTTTTCTGATCTTCCTTGACAAGCTACAGACACTTCAACACCTTCATCTAGCCTCTAGTTACCCTTTTCCATCATTTTTCCACCTTCAAAACTCCAAAAATAGCTCTCGGCCTCCTCTTGTAGATCCTCTTGTAGATCCCCTACAGCCTCGTGTAGAATTCCCTATAAGTGGTTTTTCAAAATCTGATTGCAATGGAAGTCCTCAGAAGGGTACTAGGGGCTTCTTAGGATCTCTCCACACCTTCCTCCACCTGTACAAAAGCCAACTCCATCTTCTTTCACCACCAAACCTTTGCACAATCACAACTAGATAAATCACAAGCATAATAACTCCACATAAAAACACTCAAAAGCACAAAAAATGTTTTCTTCTCATTTCTTTTCAAAAGTAGCTTGAATAAATGAAATTTACCTTTTCAGTAGTCAATGGCACTCATTTCATTAGTTTTCATCTCTTTTCGTACAAAAGTAGGGTTAGTAGGTAAATTAGGGTTTGCTTGGGTTTGCGAGCGTTTGCATTACACTTCAGTTTTCCTTCCCTTTCTGCAAGTAGAATAGTCCTTGTAGAGTTAGCTTTCTCTCATCACAGTTAAAAGATTCTTCTGATAATTCATAGAAGTTGGCTTAAGCTCCTAGTGATCTTGCGCCAGCTGACCAAGTGACAGCCTACAGTAAGAGCTAGTACTTATGCATACAGCACCATCACTTCCAAGTTTGTTACGAACTACCAGGTTGATAAAAGTAAAGTAGGAAGCCGGAGGAGTTGCTCTATTATTTCTACAATATTAGTGCTCACCATATTCTATGTGACATTTATTGATGACTTCTCATGTGAGACATGGATATATCTCTTAAATACTAAGGATGAGGTATTCGACAAGTTCCAATAATTCAAAGGCAAAGTATAAAAATTGATAGACACAAAGATCAAGATAATAAGATATGATAATGAAGAATAATACACCTTAAAGGAGCTTGTTTCTTGCTGCCAAGGAAACTCCGATTAAGAGGGAGTTGGCTTTCCCCTATAATCCACAACATAATGATGTAGTAGAATGAAAGAACAGGTCCATTAAAGAATTTGTTAAGGCCATAATACATGATTTTGACTTTCCTGTTGTTCAAATGGGGGAAACATCATAGGCAACTATGTACATTCAAAATAAAACTCCTCATAAATTTTGGGAAGATATGACTCCTCAAGAAGCTTTCTCTAAACGGAAACTAGAGGTTGGTCACATGAGGATATTTGGGTGCTTTGTATATATTTATGTTCCTAAGGATAAGAAGAACAACCATGAGCCTTCACAAAAGAAAGGCATATTTGTTGGATACATTGAATGATCAAAGGCTTAAAAAGTATAAATTCTAGAGTAGTGACAAATTGAGGCTAGCTGAGATGTCACCTTTGATGAGAAAGTGGCATATTGGAAGTCTAAGGAAGTTTCAAGAGACTCCTTGGATGAAGAAAATAATGATGCCTCAAAGCAAGATAATTCGAGTTTTACATAATGTACTACAAGGCTAGAAGGGCCTCAAGATCCAATAAAACCAATCATAGCTCAAGAGATTAGGAAGAGACCAACATGTTTTATATCTACATTAGAAGATAAAAAAGCACACAAATTCCTCGTGGCACATATAGAGACGTTAAGAAGCTCAATAGGTTTTATAGTTATGCAACTCCCATGAAAAATCACATTAATGAAGATCCTTCCACATATGAATAAGTAGTGAGCCAACAAGTATGGAAGGAAGTGGTGAATGACGGGTTCTAATCAATCATGAAGAGCAGTGTGTGGGAGATTGTGCCAAGGCCTAAAGGGAAGTCCCTAGAGACTTTCAAAAGGACATACAAGATAAAGCATGTTGCAATTGGTAGTATTGAAAAATATAAGGCATGGTTTGTGGCTAGAGGGTTATCCTAGAAAGAGGGAGAATACTATGATGAGACCTTTGCTCCAATTTTCAGGTACACGCATATTAGATCCATCATTTCTCTTGTTGCTTTGTTGGATGGAATTTTCACCAAATGGAAGTGAATATTGCTTTCCTCAATGGTGTTATTTAGGAAGAGGTGTACATAGAGAAAACTCAAGGCTTTGAGGTATTTGGAAAGGCATCTCATGTGTTCAAGTTGAAGAATGCCTTGTATGGACTCAAGAAAGCTCCAAGATCTTGGTATGCTCATATTGACATTGATTTGACAAGATTGGGATTTACTAAGAGTGAATTCAATCCAAGCCTTACTTTAAAGTTGTGATGAATGCACGTGTGATGTTTTGATGAGTTTTTGTTTTACAATGCTAAGCCTCTTATCATTCAGTGCAAGAAACAATTTGTTTTTGAGTTCGATATGAAGGATCTTGGGTTGATGTACTATTACTTGGGATGATGCATAAACCTGGAAAAGTATTCCTTGGTCAAGGAAAGTATGTGCTAGAGATCTTTCAGAGATTTGGTAGATGGATTTCAAATCCATGGTGACTCCCATGGTGGCTAAGCTCAAGAAGTTAAAAGGATTTCACCCGAGATTGGTAGATCCATCTATGTACCATCAATTGATTGGTTCATTGATGTATTTGGTTAGCACTAGGTTGGGCATATACCTTGTTGTGAACATATTGAGAGAGTTCTAGGTTGAACCAAGACATGAGCATTGGATCAAAACAAAGCACATTTTGAGATATTTGCATGGTATATGAATTATGAATTAAGACTTTTTGCAAACAAGGATGTACAACTTTAGGGATTTACATATGTTGATTGGGTAGAAAGCTCTAAACACACGAAGAGTGCCTCTTGAGTATGCTTCAATTTGGGATCCACTATGATATCATGGATGAGCACAAAACAAATATTTATTATACTCAATATTTTTGAAGTAGAGTATGATGAATTTGATGAGACTTTTACTCAAGCAGTATGGCTTCACAAGTTGTTTGCAGGATTGTTTGGCTAAGAGTTGGAACCAACTATGATACATTATGACAATCAAATTTGTGTGAAGCTTTCAAAGAATCTTTTGCTCCATGATAGGTTGAAACATATTGAGATCAAGTACCATTACATCCATGACATGGTGCAGAGGAGAGTAATAAGGATCGAGTACATCTCCATTGATGAGAAAATAATTCATGTTCTGATGAAGCCATGACTGAGAGACAAGTTTGTGTACTTCAAACACAAGTTGGGGCTTGCTGAGATTACCCTTCTTGTTGAAAGGGAATGTTGATATTTCTAGAGCACCCATCTTGTTGAAAGGGAGTGTTGATATTTCTGGAGCACATGTATATTATCCCAGAAGGGATAATGGGTCTAAGAGACCTAGAGGGCGCAACAGGAAGTGTTTAGTGAGTGTCTCTTGTAGGAGGACCCTAATCACACACCATAAATGGTGGAGTGAGGTCATGGACCCTGATCGCACACGGAGAAGGGTGGAGTGAGGTCCTAGAACCTAATCACACACTAAATAGTGTGGAGAGAAGACCTTTTATCATCTAGACCCAATCACCAACCACAAAGGGGTTAAGTGAGGTCATGGCCGAGAGTGCTCATGAAAAAGGGTGAGTGAGTGTTTTCTAGTTGAGGGTCTCAACATTTTGGCCTAAGATGAGGTCATGGGGTTGGAGGACCAATCACTCCAGAGGAGTAAGTTGTGATATGCTCATGACATTTCCATAGGTTTTGTACCACCCCGATATGGCCACTAGCAGATGTTGATAATAAATGATGATGTTTGTAATGACAAATAACGTTTTCTTTAAAGAATGATTTTTAATCTAAGGGCACCTATAACAATGATTATGAATACCTCCCTAGTTAAGAGAGAGTGTTGACTTTGTAACTATGGTTGGCCTTCATAATTTACATTTGGGCAGTTGATGTAATTGTATTTTTCATTCTAAAGAATATTTATAAATGTTTGAGTCAAAGAAATTATTATTTTGAGTCAATATATCATTGTAACTTTTAAATATGAAAATTTGATTTTTTGAAATGTAAATTGTCTCCAAAAGTGACAAGTTGATTTCCCTCCAAGTGAAGACAGCCTTCACTAAGGGACACATTCATTCACTCAATAATAACTACTATATAAAAGTATCCTTCTCAAATTAGGCATTTAGATTCTCTCACACAAGGTCGTTACTCGGTGAGCAAATGAAGGACATGGACAAAGTAGGACAATGAAGGAGGCTAAAACATTTCTTTTCTCTCTGTCTTACAACTCAAACATGTGGACTAGTCTCTCTCTCTATGTTTCACATTTTTCTGAACCAAATCTTATAGGAGACCAAAATGTATGGGTTACTAGGGAAGCTCTTGTAGGGACTAAATTTGTGGGGCAACTAACTATTATAGGAGGGATGAAATCCTAGGCCAAATGGGCGAGAAAATTTCACAGTCAAATTGGGTGACTTGACTTTGAAGAGAAGCTCAGGTTTAACCATAGATCTAGGTTTTTACCCTTTGTGGGTTTTCCCTTAGTAAATCTTATCTTCTTTGGTGTGTTCTAATGTCTATTGTTCCATTGTTTTTTATGGTTGAATTACTAAAGTATATTCTTGAATGATATATTGTAATTAGTTAAAAGAAGATATACATCAAAGGTAATTATCATAATTTCATAAATATTGTGCTGACCATAATTGCACTAAAAAAATTAGTACAACTAGTTTATAAAGTAAATAAATGGCTCTCTACTCTAACACCACTACCATATTCAAAGAATTTCTTTTGAGGCCGTCACCTCCTACTAGTAGGGCATCCGTTAAGTTTATTTTTTCTTCCATCCCCTACCTACAAACCAGACTTTTTTTAATTATGTCGAACATTGACACCAACACCTTCCAAGTATTTGACCCTCCTTGTCATGACTTAGTCTTTCATCAAACCCATTTTTTGACTTTTTTAATTATGTCCAACATTGACACAACTCTTCCAAATATTAGACCCTCCATGACATTTAGTGCCTTTGCAAAAAAGAAAATGTTTTTGAGTCCCCATCCTTCCAATTTCTTTATGAATGTTCATCCTTTTATGTATTTTTCTTTTCCAAAGAAATAGAAACCTAAAATTCTAATTTTATTGAGAATTTTCTTGGGTGAACTAGCCCTGGCCAACCAATAGAGTAGGATTGCTTAAAAAAAATATTTTACCAAGATCAGTTAGTCTCCTAAGGTGATAGATTTGTTACACCATAAATCTAGCATTCTACTATCAATTATCCAAACTGTTATTTAGAAATACTTTTTGACTATTATTGATCAACCAAAATTTTAGAATTCAACTTACACAGGAAATAACATAAAGATATAGGGTGAAAGAGATTGGTCCTCTTTGAAATTAATGCTATGAAAATAGCATTGAGTGCCTAGGGATTTTCCCTCCCATTATAATCTCTTCAATGACACTAATTAGGTCCCAAGGTGGGAGGTAAAATTTAGTTGTTCATTCTTATTAAATGTCTAATGACCTTCAACTGTGCTCCAACTCTAAGAACCTTCAACTCTTGAAATAAATCCTGGAAAAACTAAGAGCCAAATTACTCAAACATACTTGTGAGTAAATGAGAGAGCTATTTTCCCTCGTCATCTATTGGGGATTTTTATGGTGAAAATCCCAAAAACAAACAATATTCATGCACACAGAGGCAATGCTCTATTTCCTCCACTCCAGGATCTTTTGTGCACAGGGAAGCTTTTAAATTTTTTTTTACTGAACAGAGTAATTCACCACCATAAAAGATTTCTATTCATTAAAATAAAATTACTGATGCATATTCATCCTCTTTCACTCAGAGGGATTCACCAAAACATTACAAAAGAAATTACTCTATCTCCTTTGAAATTTTACACCACTGTGTGTAAAAATTTCATTTACATTCACTATTGTGTGAAAAACAAAGATTACAAGGATTTACAGTTTTACCTTTTTCACTGCTGTGTGAAACAATTCATGGTTTTTACACAAACCTCCTCTGGTTTTCTTCTTTCACCTCTCGGCCTTCTCTCTTGCACTTCTCTGCGTTTTTACATTACTTACTTCCCCTGCATTACAATGCCTATTAAAAAAAAACTTGTTTTCGCACTACTGTGCGATCCTCTTTTGCACCAACTGTGCGTTTTCCATTTCTTCACACAAGTCAACGGAATAATAAACATGATGCATATCTTATGCACTGCTGTGCATACATCCTCTTTCACGCTGCCCCTCTTCTTTTTCTTCTACACACTACTGTGTGTTTCATTGAGTATTCAATGAACAACAAAAACCATTACATGACAATACAATTTCTTGTGCCATACTGCCGTGGATAAAAAAAACAATATAATTAAAAACATTTACCAACATTCTATGACCTCAATTAATTTCATTAATTATTTCAGCATGGCGATCACTTAATTTAGTGAGCCTTGCATACGATTTTAACAGTGATACGGAGGTCAAACAAAGAACTTTTACTTCACGTAAGTCATGGCGTAGACTTGTACGCAGCCCTGGTTCAATCGGACGATGAACAACATTGCCTTTAATCGGACGGTTGCAAGCAATATCGGGCTGACTTTTCTGACTGACCTTTATCGTCCGATAAATGTCAGAGGGTGATGTCACCCCAATCCACGTGTCAGCCCTAAATTGTATCGGAGTCGTTTGTCCGGAAACCACTTTATGCCAAAGAGTGGTGCGATATACTTACCGACGGTTTTCTGCTTTGCTGCTATGGTTTCCCGCGCGCGATTGAAATTACAAATTCAGCACTCCCCTTTAATTTCAACTACTGGGCATTCGGTCATACCCAGATACTTTCGCACATAGAGGGATTCACCAACTAGTTATGATGCAGTTCCACAAACAACAAAATAGTCTTCCTCTTAATAGAGGGACTAACCTGAAATTGTGCTTAAGAGCACCTTCCTCATGACAGAGGGATTCACCATAACAATGTGCTGAAGAACACCTTCCTCCTTACAGAGGGATTCACCTGTGACTATGCTGAAAAGCATCATCCTCTTGATAGAGGGATTTACCTTGTGTATGCTAAAAAGCATCTTCCTCTTGAGAGAGGGATTTACCATGACACTGTGCTGAAAAGCACCTTCCTCTTTAGCAGAGGGATTCACTAAGAACTTCACTTCCTCTCATGGAGGGATTACTGCCAAACATTGCTTTAGATGCAGTTTCAAAACAAAACATTCATTGCGCTGTTGTGCATACTCATTACATTGTTCTTTTATGTTGCTGCATATTCTCTGCTGCATTGTTGTGCATTCTTCAAAGACAGAATACTCTGTCTTTTCTGGAACAATTACTCTGTCCCACCTTACAAATTTACACTGCTGTGTGTAAACATTTCTTACATTCACTGCTGTTGCATATGTTGTATTTCAATTCAATGAACAACACATTCACTATACTTACATTTACTGCTGTAAAGGAAAAAAATTTCTTTTACATCTGCTGTTGTCCATTACCTTTCATTTCTTCAACAAAAACTTCATGCTGTTGCATTTTCTTATTTGCATTACTGTGTAAAAACACATTTCTTCACTCTCTCTTAGTTCTGGTTTCATTTTCTTCGCACTACTGTGCTTCTCCTTCTTTCCATCACGCTGCTGCCTTTTCTTATGCACTGCTGTCCATACCCATAACCATAGACTCTGTCATCCCTAGGTTTTTATTTGCTGCTGCGTTGCCTCTGCAATTTGTACTATGGCTGCCTTTTGTTTCATCATACTGATGTGTGCCCATACACTAACTCTTTACTCTCCATTACTTGCACATAGAGAGAAATCATCCTCACGCTGTTTTGCGCTGCATTCTCCACACAACAAAAAATTAACACGAGTTGCTGCCTTTTCTTTTTACACCCTTGCTTCACACAATCTTAGTCTTCATTCATTTTTTTACACAATGCACTGTTGTGCAGTTCCTTTCATTTTTCTGCTGCCACACATTATCATTCACCCATGTGTATTAAAAATCTGCTGTCCCTATTTCTCTTTATGCATTTCTTTGCATGTTGCATTGCATATGAAGAAAAATATTACATTTTTTTTACTGCTGTGTATTGTACTCATTCTGCTGTGAGTATGTTCTCTCACATTACGTAGAAGGAAACTACCTTCCGTTGCTATGCATTTCAATGCATGTGCTCCATAACCAAAAAATTCAAAAACTGATGTTTTATGTTCTATCTTCCCACTGCTGTGAGGGTCTCCATGCTTTGTATACTTTTCTTATTACGCTGCTGCACTTCACATTTGAGCGCTGCCCCTTTTTCTTCTCTGCTTTTATGGCAGATTTAACTTCATATTTTTCCGTTATAAAAGGTCTTCATCAAAGAGTGACTGTTAAGACAGTTCAGCAACAAAAATTACGAGCTCCCCTTTAATGTGTGCTTGTCTTCTTTTGGTAGACTCTTCTCAAAACAAATTTAGATCCACTGGGGAGTTCAAGGGATTTTTAGATTGCCTTTCCTTCCTTCTCCACACCTGTGTAACTTTCTTCTTTTGCATGGGTCTAGTTTGTGTAAGAGCCCATGTTAAGTTACAATCATGTGCCATATGCCCAATTTTATGACACTTGAAACATTCGACATTGTTCATGAATAAAAATTCATGATTTCTTCTTGTGAAATTATTTCTTGGAGATTGTTGGGGACCACAACATCTATCTCCATGAAATTCTCTACAGTCTTTTGCCATATGACCAAAGTTTGAGCAAGAATAACAATAACCAAAAAATGAACTTTGGTACCTGGGAGATGGAGGTTTCCTTGATGTACTTCTAAAGCCTTGCTGCCTTGAGATCCTTTGATGATCACCATTGCCTCTTGCCTTTCTGCCATCAGCTACATTTCTTCTTGGAGCTGGTTTTCTACTTGGAGCAGGATTTCTTCTATTGCAGCCTTCATTTTTCTCCTTGCCTTTGCTTGAACTAGGAGCATCACCATTTCTTTTTGGCTTCTTCACATCTCCTTTGCTTAAAGCATTTTCATCCTTGTTTGAGGATTCACCTACATACCCAAGTCCTGATTTATCAGATGGAGATTTGTGATAGCTGAGCATGTCATCCAAAGCTTGAGAGCTCTTCATGATCTTGTTCATCCCTTCAACCTTCTTCCTGAGGAGGACAATCTCTTCTTCCAATCTTTCACACTCATTATTCTTCTTTGCATGTTGTTCCTCAGTTTTTTCCTTGCTACGAGTAGCTTCAGCTGCTACTATTTTAAGAGAGATTATATCTGACTTCATTTTGGAGATTTCTGCTTGACTGCTCTCCATTTTCTTTTCAGTTTCTTGTGCCTGCTTCTTGGCTTCTTGTGCTTGCTTCTTGGCTTCTTGTAGCTCAGACTTAAGGGAGGATACCTCTACCTTGTACTGTCCAATCTCTTCTACAAGTTTGTTCACTCTCTTGTGCCTTTTTTCAAGTTGACTTGGCAAGGCATCTTCCTGCTTCTTTTCTTTATTCAACTGATTTGTCATGGATATGACTTCTTCATGATGCTTCCTTTTGCTTTCATCAAGTTCTTTCTTAAGCTTGGCAAGCTCTTCATCCCTTTCTTGCACTTGAAGCTTGATGAGGTCAACCTTCTCATTTTCAGCTTCTATGATGGGTTCAGAATTTCCTTCTTGACTGATGGTCATGGTCAGTGCTCTCTTTGCATGAAGGTCATGAAGTCTGTCCCATATATCCTTTGCTGATGAATATTTTCCTAGATTCTTCTTTACAGAATCAGGCAACCCATCCAAGATTGTCTTTGCTGCTTTTGCATTGTACTCCTTGGATTCTCCATCCATTTTGCTATCATCGATCAATGACTCCCAAATTTCAATCCCTTCAGACTGTAAGAAAGTCCTCATTTTTATTTCCCATATATCAAAGTTCCCATTTAACCTTGGAGCCTCAAATAGAATGCTT
>APFE031751693.1:0-10561 GCA_000404065.3 Pinus taeda
AAAAACCATTTCTCCCAAGGTCACTTTCTCCAACTCAAAAAGTGGGCAGAAAGTCATTTTTTTGATGTATTTTGAGCTTTTGGAGGCTCAAATCTCAAAATCAGGCTACTCCCAAGTATTGGTAATTTTTCTCTTTGCATGCCCTTTCCAAAAATGCCAAGTTTTCAAAATTCCGAGCAGTCCTTCAAAACAGCCGTGCTCGGGACGCGGACATGACACGGGAAAAACCTGTAATTTTACCAAAAATTGGCTAAATGCTCCAAAATTCTCAAAATTTTCAGATTTTGATACTAGATCAAGGCTGATCAGTACCATGATGAATGAAGGATGCTTCAGCCAAGATTGAGAGTGGATTTGTCCTTTTCTTCTTCTTCCAGGCCTCTGACAGCTTTCATTGGAGGATTTTGTTTCTAGCCTTACAAACATGCATTCTTGCCCAATAGTGTGTTTTCATGTTGCGTAGCAGCTCTTTGTCACGATTTGCCTTTTCCAATAATCTCTCCAAATGTGCATTTACACAAATAAGCATGGACTCCCGATCAGCACGCAATAGGTCACCAGGCCTCCTACGGTTCAAAATTCGATCACTACGGATCCTCCATAGCTCATCAAGCTCCTTTTCATCCTCCAACTGTTTGGTACGCTGCTCCAAATAAGTGTTGACACATCGGGCCATGTACAACTTTGCTGCACAAAGGATCTCGTCCTCTGCTCCCTGATAATATCATAAGACCTGAAGGAGAAGAGCAGCGTCAAGATCAATAACTCGAGCACCAGAACTCTGTCCTCAACCATGAGCTGCTTACCCTCTCTACTACCTGTGCTGATGAAGAAACGAGGCCCCTTCCACCTGGTGTGGAGATAACACTCGCCGCTCTGAAGATGAGGACGAGACCCCTTCCACCTGCTGTGGAGAAAGTACTCGCCTAGCTATTGCAAATAAGGTCCTATGACCTCTCTGATATGTGACCCGAGGAGAAAAAGCCATGTGTCTTGGAATGCTGGTCTCAGGCTGATGTGATGGCCCTCCCTCCTCGTGAACTGGCTCCGGCCCTGGATGTGACTGTGTGAAAAAGTGTCGGGAGATGAAATCCACCCAAGGAATGCCCTGCTAGCTCAGCTGATGGGAAACTACTAGCTGGATAAGACCATGATGGCATAAGCTCCGCAACTGCTGTGCTGGGGTCTGTCTCTGAAAAAGAGCGGTCAACCTCTGAGTGTTGTGAGATAAGTATGCTGCAATGTTCATGACTCTCACTCTGGTGAAGTGCATCAACATGCGTATATGATAAGAGGATACTCGTGTGAATCTCCCCTCGCATGTGAAGTAGTGCATAATAAGTCTCATGATATCCATATACTCTGCTCAGAGGAACTTGATGGGAAAGGTCCCGGACAAGTTATGCATACAGGTAGGCCTGACATAAGGCTCATAATATACGAAGTCCAGCCACTTGCGCTTCAGCCACACCTCACCCACATTGGGTATCCCAGTAGCATCTGTGATAGCCTCTGGAGAAAATACAAAATTCACCCCTGCAAGGGTAACCTGTCCATCATGGAGATGTAAAACGAACAACCGAGCCAACTCTCTGTGAGGCTGAATGTGTGAGAGCCTCTCACAAAACTGATAACAAGCCATGTGCTGAAAACAAGATACTGCAAATGGGCAAGCCTGTAACTCAGTCAATGATGTGGGCTCTACCCTCTTGTGCTGGCCACTCTTGCCTCCCCTACGAGGCCTCCGCTGTGTCTCAATCTCAGTGGATGATGATCGGTCATCACCTTGCTCATTAGTCTCAGTAGTCGACATGGTGTTATTGAGCAAGGTGGAATAAACAAGTCCGAATGATCGCTGCTCTGCCTGCAAAATGCTGTGAAGTATGTTGTTTTCAAGGGGAAACATCATGAGGGATATGTTAGGGGAAGGAATTTTGCATATAGGAAAGGGAAAAATATATATAAGAAGGGAATTTTGAAGGAAGCTATCACATAATGCTAAATATGTCATTCTATCTTTCAACATTTGCAAATTAATACTTTATTTAGGGAAACTTTAAAGTCAAGGGAAAGGACAATGAAAATCTTCATGATGGAGGGGAGGATGCCATGGGCATAGGAGGATAGTGCAGCATCGCTTATGTACGTACAGCTAGCAGGCAGCTCGTTTCTTTTTGGTTTTGCATGCCTTCCATAAGCATACTCTGTTTTTTCCATATGTAAAAATGACTATCTGATGCTGATTACAAGGGGAAGGGAAGGGTTGCTGTAATCATTTTGCAATGAATGGGAGGGAGATTGTATCAAGGGAATTATGGGAATGAGGGCGTAACGAAACCTACAAACCAAGTCTGCCAACCAATTTTCATAACAGTGGTCTTTCAATTGCATAGGGAGTTTGAAAATGGGATAGGCAATTGAATTAGGTTTTTCATGAGGGGAATGGGTAGGAAAACAGAGTCTAGGGAAATAGAGATGATACCATGTTATTTGACAAACCCTAGCACAGCAAAACTGCTCCTTCTTGATAGCTAGCAGCGGATACATTTGATAAACTTTGTCATGATTTTACACAGCTTCTAACTTTTGACATTTACAGCGAGATGACAGTTTTCTTTTGTTTTTTTTTATAAGGCTATGCAAGTTATATTTTTACTATTTTTACAATTCTTGTTTGCATGCCTTGTCATCATTTTCTTTTCTTTTTACTATATTTGTTTTCATTCTTTTGCTGTGCAATTTAAATATATAATTTGCTGTGTGTAATGGTGTAGGGTTTGAGCGTGTAGCATGGGGAAAAGGTAGGATTTATATGGTTAGAAAGAACTAGGGTTTGATAGGATTTAGAGGTAGGGTTTGTATGTTTAATTTGCAAATGAGATCAATAAACATGACATACTAACATATGTGAATATCAATGGGAAAATGAAAGGAGGGACATAAAGAAAAATTGCCTTGAAAAACAAACAAACTGTCATAACATATGCTTGCAAAACAACCATCATTCAACCTATCTTCTATTGATTTTTTGCATGAAATTATGATCATAATCCTCCTTTGCAATCATAACACCATCACAAACCACGTGGAGGAGACATACCTTGACAAATTTGGGTGAGCTTGGAAGAGAGTTTGCTGATTGGATGAGTTTTTGTGTGAGGTGCCCAGATGACCACGCACCTCTCTGAAAAAACTGCGCACCACCCAGGAATCCGCGCACGTGTAATTTCCTTCAGCAAAAATCTCCTCTCAGAGGCGCGCACTGCCCAGAAATCCGCGCACACTCATGACATGACCGCGCACCTTCCCAGGCACTGAAATTGCTGAATCTTGCCCGAAATCGCCTTCTTTGCCTTTAGCCTTGTAATTTCTTGCTCCCAAATGCACAATGAGGGTTTTCAAAGAGGGAATTTACCTTTATATGCTTCCATTTAAAAAAAAATTTAACTCAAAAACCCACTTTATAATGTTTATACTTTGACATTCTTTTTAACACTGTTTTGGGGTCATTTTGTCCTGAAATGAGCTCTTTTGATGCGATTGACTCTGTTCTTTTTGCAGGTTGACCATCTGATGGACTGTGGAGAAGGAACCAGGGTTGTTGCCGACACTTTTACAACCTTCTGAGAATTTCTTTATTTTTTTTACAAATTTGTCATGATCCTCGGACTTAAAAACAGGGTTTTTAAATCCAAGGCATAAAATAATCTGTAGCTGAGGAAAAATAACAATGAAACATGTGTACATACCTCCCTTTGGCTTGCTGGGCACTCAATGACCTTAACTCATGACCTTGATATGATTTTGACTCGAAACCCTAGACCTAAGACTTGGGACCTCAAGACAAAAATAACCACAAGTGTGACTCAATTACATTGTAGTATGTGACCTCATCCAGCAAAGCCAAGAGGGGAACAAAGACCAGCTCCTCCATTCAGTGTTATGGTATGCCTAGTGGGATGCAAAATTGACACTGATGAGACACCTAACTATGCATATGCAAAGAGCTATTGATCGCTGATGGAGGGCTTAAGACCGACACTAACAAAACGTATTCCTTTTTCATAGTTAATCTATCTCAGCTCAAAAAAGGGTTAAACTTATACTAGTTAGATATCAATTCCAATCCGTTAACTAGCTGGAAATGACAAGTGCTCAACAATCTCATAATGTTTAGAGAGTCTGAAAAGAGCTTAAAGAGGACTCCATTTTGAGGAACGAGTGGTGTCTAGGGTAGCAATTGGTTCCGGTGATGTTGAAACCTCTAAAAACATGTTGATTTATGTGAAGAGGCTAGCTAATAGGACCACTCATTGCAATTGTTCCTCAAAAAGGGTAAAGCAACCAAGTGAATGTGTATGATCGACCAAGGGGATGGTGGAGATGGGATGAAAAAAGACAAGGCTCATCTGATGAAAGAGGCTGATAAAATGGCAATCACGAGGGTTAAAAATGGAAATGGGTTCATTTTTAGACAAGCTTGAACCATGGGAAACTATGCTTGGATTCAGTTTCATGTTTACACAAGCTTGAAATGAAAAACTATGCTTGGATTCAGTTTCATTTTTTATGCAAGCTTAAAATGAAAAACTATGCTTGAGATTGGTTTACATGCCCCCAACATGATGAAAGGGAGAGTCTGTTGTAACCAAATGGAAGTTGCTGTGGTGAAGTAGGATGGTTATCCAACACCTTTTTGGCTTCGTCCAAATAGGGACAAAGGTGAATGGGGTGATTCCCTTCACATAACCTACAGGGAAAATTAACTTACCACTAGGTTCATGTCCCCCAAGCTTCATTACATTCACCTCAGTAGAGTACTCATGGATATCAGGTGGATGGAATGAAGGTTCTTTTACGAGATCAAGTGAAAGACTCGACTGAGATTTTATGAAATATAATCAAAGATTTGACTTGGAACTTTGCTCCAGGGGACCTTGTTTCATTTTTTAATGAGCTTGACACAAGGCAAGGAACTCTACTCTGATTCCTTGTTTCATTTTTTAACAAGGTTGACACAATACCAGGAACTATCCTCATATTCCTTGTTTCATTTTTTAATGAGGTTAACTCAAGACTACGAAGTATCCTCATGGGAGTTGTTTCATTTTTTTAATGAGGTTGACACAGTAAAAGAACTATCCTCATATTCCTTTGATCACAACTCATAAGAGGTCGTGAAGGAGAGATCTGGTTCCAATGCCCCCAGTACATGATGTACAACATCACTGAATTGATCGTCAGTTGATGTAGGTATGGAATGGGTTGTCACATAATTAACCTGTGGCGGGGATGATACCATTGGTACAAAAGGACCATTTAGGGAAGATGGTTGACAAGAAGCCATTTTTGGAGCGGGAAATGAAAGTTGGTCAATGGTGACAATTATGCCTTCATGCGGGAAACAAATCACTTGGAAAAGTGTTTAAACAATAGCTCCCACGTCATAAACATATTTGCTCCCAAGAATTAAACTATAATCTAAAGGGAATGGGACTACCATCACATTCAAATAAACGATTTTTCATCCCAAAGTAATAGGCAATTGTGGAAGGATCCCTAATGGTTGATTGGTTCTTCTGTTAAAAGCCAACAAATTCTGGGTAACAAGCACAAGTGGTGGTGAACTGAGTTCTTGCCAAGAAGTTGAGGAAAGGATACTCACAAATGCACCTTCATCTATAATAGTGCCCAATACAATCATATTACAAAATTGTACTATGATCTGGAAAGGCACATAAGGAGGAAGATGGAATCCTGCCTGTCGATTCCATTCAAAGGAAGTGACCACACTACCTAGAGGGGGTACCACAAAAATGGGAGTATTAACCCCTTGAGTTACGAGAGTGGGAATATTTTCCTCCTGTCTTGATGGAACAAGAGGACTGCGCCCAAGCTCATTGGAATCTGAAGAAACAAAAAGAACTTGAGTGGTATCATATTCACTTTCTTCGGGAAAGGTATGAATAGCTGAAGGTGAAATCAAGTCAACTTTTTCCTTGACCTGTTGATTTAGTTCGGGTATAGACTCATAGGATTCACTTTCAGAGAGAGTAGGTTCGACTGACGGTTGAATTTAGTCAGTCAATTCATCAACTAGTGAAGGATTTAGGGATAGTTACCTATAACCAGATGGAAGTCACTGCGGTGAAGCAAGACGATTATCCAACACTTTTTTGGCTTCATCTAGATAGGGACAAAGGTGAATGGGGTGATTCCCTTCACATAACCTACAGGGAGACTTAACTATACCCTTCTTTCCATGAAATTTACTACCACTAGTTGATGGTGTGTCACCAACATGATCTCCAAAAGTTGATGACAGAGGATGATGTGAACGAGAAGACCATTCTTCTAATATCTGAGGAATATCGGGACAATCTTGAAGAAGATGGTCTCCCGCACAAAGTTTGCATGGATATCAAACTTTGTGAGGCTTGATGGACGATTTCTCATCAGATGTTGCATTCAAACCAATGGTTGTGCGGTTTCCCCTTTGTTGAATTTGCTTCTTCTTCTTCTTCCTCCCTTTCTTCTTCTTCCTCCCTTTCTTCTTCTTCTTAGCCACCTGGTTACAAGTACTAATACTTTCACCAGGTGAAGAGGAAGAAGGTGAGGAAGAAACAACCGAGGAAGAAGGAAAAGGATCAACTTTAGGATCAACTGGAGGTTGATTTTTTCATGTTGGAGGTGTACTCGATTGCGGAGAAATCACAACATTTTGAACCATGGAGGTTGAAAACAACCATATTGGAAAGCCATTGGTAAATCCCGGTATGGATAATGTCGCCATGTAAGTAGCACCAATATTTCCAAAAGGAGGAAAAGGACTAGGATTCCCATCAAAATGAATTCCTTGATCGGTGGACTCTAGATTTGTCACCATATGTTTCAATCTAAGATCAACTAAGGAGTGAGTGTGGAAGATGTTATCCACGGTCAATTAATTTTTTTTTAACCAAAGTAACATAACAAAACAACAGAGGGATAATCTAGGCAAAAGGTTTACCAAGCAACTATGAACTGTAGAATACCTCCTGGAAAACCAAGAAGTATGGGCAGGCAATCTCCCCGAATGTTGTGTTCGATGTATCATAGTTTAAAATTCGGCCAACTTAGTTACTTAAGGATGGATAGCAACCTAGAGTTGTCCTCCCATATATACCCGAAGGTAAATGGAGGACCAGTCTGTATAAGCATTGTCTAATGCGAAACCGCACAGTGAGAGCATTCCCATATACTTTACATACTGTAACACTGCCCTATATACCTGAAGGTACGTGGACGAGCTACAATATACTCACGTACGTGGAATGAGGTATCACACTCGGGATGTATTGCAGACCAGTTAGCGATAGCTACTTTGTTTTACAATGTAGAACACGTCTCTAGCCTAGAACCACTAAATGAAATCGTTAATGACAATGCTCCATTAGGTAAATTGATGTTTATTTTAAGTTGATATTGCTTAGGAATTTTCCTTTCAAGTTCACCACGTGATGTATTCTGAAATTCCTAGGAATGAAACTATCATGATAATCATTTCTCCATTCAATTTAACGATGAAAATCCTAGCTACTTAGTGATAGAGCAATCATATTCCTTTTGATCAAAGAGAAAAGAGCACAATCTAAATGCAAATTCCCTACACTATTCCTATCCGCACACACAAACTTTTTCAATGCAACTTACATGTATTTCCTTGTTATTTCCCTTAATGTGAATGAAAAAAAAGGAAAGCTAATGCACATTCGATCAATAAACCCTTTTCATAAAAATGACAATTTTGCGACAATTTCTTTTCAAGGAAAGGAAGACTTTAGGACACTTTTGTTTTCAAAGAAATGAAGAATTACGACACTTTCAATGAAAATACTAATCATATGCACACATCAATCAATCGATATTTCATGAATGAATACTTTACGACAATTCAATTTTCGAAGGAAAAGGGGATTTTATGACACTTTCTTTCGACAAAGATCAATCGACCAAAAAACTAACTTTCGACTATAGATTGAAAATGACAAAGCAAATACATAAGAACCATTTATCAATCCTAGTCTAAGTAGGGCTAGCTAAGGAGATGAAAAACTATTTTCAGAGACAAGACAACATTGACATTCAGCAAATCATTCAAATTAAAGAAAATTGGCAAAAAACTTCAGATCCTAGATGGGAAACTGGCCCTCAAGGGATCACCGCAGGTTGCAGTGAGAGACAATACACTTCAGTGTACTGGCTCTATGCGAGAAGTGTATTGCAGCGCACTGTGTCCTTCACTAGGCTGCGCTGGTGATAGTAAGCATTTTTGAAGGCAATTTGACACAATTTTGACTCAATTTTCAATGAAATAAAATTGAAATTCAATCAACGACCACAAGTACAGTATGTAAAAATATATTACTAGGTTGATAAGCTACTAATATGGATAATCAATCCCCAGTGGAGTCACCAATTTGTTTTGGAAAGTTTTAGTGTCTATGGATAAACACCTAAACCCTAGACTAGTAGCTAAGTCTAGAATAATAGTGCAAAGCATTCTCTACTTTTTCTATAACCAATGGATTAAATAAGATAGTAAAGAAGCCTACCTGAAGCTTTTGCTTACTCCTTATCTCCCTTGACCAATTATGTCGCTCCTTTCTGTACTTAATCCGCTTGAAAAGTACCTGCACACAGACAGAAGACAAAAACCGATCAAAGCATATGATAATGATCTATTGATTAAACATAAAATGGAATCAAGTGCATAATACACATATGAAAGCATCAATAAACAATACAAACATATGGAAAAATATTTGAACACTTTATTAGTAAAAGTAAGAGTTACAACCAAATTTGCTTGATTTAGTGCCACTCCATTTCAATCCCATCCTCTCCTCATGACAAGCAAGACATTTTGACATCATTACAATACTTGAAACCAACTCAAGTCTCATACTAACATCATCTCCCTATAATTCAATTATTTCTAGCCCTTGATCACTTAGATGAGTGGTCTTTTTATAGGTGAATAAAGGAATTTATGCCATAAATGGTGACAATGAATGCCCTCCCAAACTTAGGATTTAGTTCCATGGAGGAAGGGATAAAGGGATTGATGTTCCTTAACTTCCTCCCTCATCCAATTTGGAGCCCAAAGGATTGGATAGCCTTGGGAAACTTCTAGAAGCATCTTATGGATAAGAATATTCCAAACCCCAATGCATATTTCGCTCAAATTCGCCTAGCGTAGGCCAAAGAGGGCTCAAGTGCATTCTAATGCACGCTGGCAATGTATTGGGATGCATTGTAGTGCACCTTGATAAAGGCCTACCTGCCCTGATCTTCGTAGAGGCAGTTTTTGGATGGTTTCAATCATGGAATCTCATGGGAAGGAGGCATTCTGATGGTTGACTTCATTAGGGCATGTAACAACTGAATTAGGGTTTGATGGGCCCTAATAGTATTGATCTGTAAGTCAGGGTTGATGTTCCCAAATGGATCTGTAACACTACCACCTCATCATTTCCCTCTCCTCATAATCAACTCCCACCTCGTAGATCCATAGTTTAACTTCTTTTTGTCCTACTCCTTCTTTGTCTTTGAGTTGACTACGGCCACATATGAGAGGACACCCGGTTGTGCATGTGTTGAATGAACGAAGGTGGCCAAGTTAACTAGCCACCTTTTCACTTATAAACCAACTATCTCGTAACCCTTACAATTTTTTACTACATGATGCATATGAGAGAGTGAGCGGGATACTTACCTGTGGTTTCAATGCTACGCTATAGTTATCGAAGACCAAAGGCACTACTGTGTATATTTGTTGCATGCCATTCTTCTTCCTCCTCTTGTTGTTAGCTAATGGTTTCTTTGTTTTTGCAGGTATCTGTGGTTGAAGATTTGACACCGCTGCTTTGGAGCTCCTGGATCATCCTGGTGAAGACTTGTTGTTGGTGTGATTGGAATTCTGTGGGATAGGCTGCTACAGGATTTCCTACAAGATGTCATGTAGTTGCTTCTCCCTCAAAA
This sequence comes from Pinus taeda, assembly GCA_000404065.3. Taxonomy (NCBI): domain Eukaryota; kingdom Viridiplantae; phylum Streptophyta; class Pinopsida; order Pinales; family Pinaceae; genus Pinus; species Pinus taeda. Next base: position 10,024 of record APFE031751693.1, read on the forward strand.
TTCTTTAATCGTTTTGCTTGGTGGGGCTGTGAGGATGGTGAAATGGATGGAAATAAGGATTGGGAGTGTGGAGAGTAAAGGATACTCAGGTGATTCTCTTTACTCCTCTCTGTTTCGTTTTTTTCTTTGAAGACTAAAAAAACTATTGAAACTGATCTTTTTTTTGAATTTAAGTGCAGGGATGACGATGATGGAGGAGGTGAGGTGCTAGATCATGGAGAGGGTGGATTTAGGGATCTAACAAGTCCTTTTTTTTCCTTCGGATTGCTTCTTGTAGGATTTCTAGGTCTTTGTAATTCTTACAAGATCATCCTGTAGGTTTTTAGGGGATCCTGTAGGAATATAGGGGATCCTATAGAAAACACAATCTTTGTATAAATCGAAAAAATGGAGTGGAAAAATGACAAAAATGATGCAGGGATGCATGGTAAGGAGTGAAAAGAATGAATATGTCAGTGGAAGGGGTCTCCTTGGGATCCTCTTTTGCTCCTTAACTGTCCTTCTCGCCCACCTGCAAATGGAATGTTCATGAAAAAAA